>CBVK0100189126.1:0-14063 GCA_900067695.1 Picea abies | reverse complement strand
AATGTTTAGGGGCAATAGTTTGAATGGTTGGGGAGTATGAATTTCACTCTACTCACTTGGGTTCAAATCCATGTCCATGGCCTACTAAAAAAATTTTAACCTTAAACATATACATAAAGTCAAATACTATCTCAATTACAATTTAATATCTTATCCAAAACATTTCAATCATTTAATACAAAACTAATTTTAAAAGTTAGTACTATTATTTCTTTTATAAAAAAAATATAACTGATTAGTTATTATAGTTGATTTATTATTAAAAATAATTATGGTCCTATAAAATTACATAAAGTTACTTAATATTGAAAATAATTAAGACTAATCCACATTAACACTTTGTCTTATAAAATTTTCATATAACTATTTATAATACCATGTTTAACTTTATTTATATAGACATTATATTTAAAATTGTATATTTACATAAATAATTTTAAGTTTGACTATCAACCATTTAATAATATTAATTGGATGTAAACACAATTTAGATGATTTGAACTACCTAGGAGTGATGGTTTTTATGGGAAAAATGTGATCCTTCTCCTCCAATATTGACTTGTTAAATCCTTTTTTTCCTTTGTCCATCCAATGCTTTGCTCTTTTAATCATCCCATTTGTCCCAATCACCAATCCCCAAAGGTCATAAATGTTATCATTCCATTCCATCATAAAATCAAACACAACAAATTGTTGGTTGTGGAGCCTGATTATATTCCTAATTCATATGCAGGTAAAACGAAGGATACACAATTCATGGCATCCCTGAGCCATGAGGGGGCCGAATTTTTTGTTCTTTTGCAATTTAAATATTGTGATTTCATAGTCAATCTAGACCGTTCATTATAAGGTCACAGATATGATAGTAGAAGTTATTTTATGGTTTTTTTCCCTAGAAGGAAACTCTCTCTTATGAGGGAGTTGTATTGTGGTTGTGTTACATTGCAAATATTGTATTCTTAGAGAGGATCCTGTGAGAGAAAGAATAGGAGGTTACAGTGTTTGTGTTGTAGGTTGTATCCATTCATTTTGTTGGATAATAATAAGGAAGGACCTGACAATTTATCTGGTGGATGTAGCCCACACTAGGTCAATCATGTATATCTGTGTCTCTATTGTATTGTGTATCTTCTGTGTTTTATTTTATTGTTCCATGATCCTATTTTTCTAACATGAATCACAGTCAAATGGTGGTCCCCTTTTCTATGCCAATCAACCCTTCGTCCTCAGAAGTCATCATTTCATCCACTTTCTACAGGCCCTTGAACCTCATTTTCACTTAACTTGCTCGATGAACTCCACTCTCAAACCCTTTAGCCCAAGTTTGGTTAGAATAAGAATAATTCTCATACTTATTACATTCTGACATAAGCCTTTTTGATGGCCACATCGAAAAGAATTATGTCAGAATCATCTCTGCCAGAGTATTCCCCCTTACAAATAATTCCAAACTCTGACTCTTAAAATCCTATAGCCCGGGCGTACAGGGTGTCCTTGATATTCTACGTGGTAGCCAATAGGTGGTCAGGACAAAACAAGCATGCACTAAAACTGCTAGATCAATACGACCCATGTAATCATAATCTAATGATATGGCATATTAGGATTGGCCATCAACTCTCATTACGACCCTTCCGTGACAAGCTCATTTCCTTGTCTTTTGGGATGACACTTTTTCTCTAAGAAAAAAATATACTTCTAATACCTTCTCCATCAGAGTCCGTTGGACTCCGAATTATAAATTCCAAAGATGTACCTCAAATCATTTTCAACTACCTGCGATCAGCATGTAAATCTATGTCACAGGGAATATTCCTTCGATATCATCAGGGTATGACTAAGTCTGAGATTTTGTCACCTTCGATGATATGACTATGGTGGTCCAACCTATTAGGCACGTGCCCCTATCATGTTGACACACAAACCTAGGAAGGATATAGAATATTCCTCGATCCTTTTACTTCAAAGTGAAAATAACCCTTCAATGTTCATGCTCTGACGCATTCAACTCTGATAGCTAGATTTTCAAATTTAAGCCCCTCCCGTGATTTTGATATGAATATTTGGGCAATCTCCCCTCTTAAATTGCATTAATGAGAGAGATTGTGATCTGATTTTGAAATGATCCTCATACACAAGATATTTATTACGCATTTAGGGATGATTTAATGCATATTAATTGTATCTAAACCCTCAATTTACAACCTATTTTCCTCTGTAAGCTGGTAAAATGCTATGCGTTCTTTGATTAGCTTTGTGATACTCTAAAACCATCCTTTCTGGTGGAATTGCAAGTATTATATTATTTTTAAAATGTCTTGTCTCTTTACCATTATCACATTGTTTTTTCTAGATTAATTCATGTTTTACCTTTGGTGATACAATACTCAGGTACATATCATTATGGCAAGTTAGAATACTAGAATACCTAAGGGCTCTGTCTACTTTCAACCAACCTCTACACCCGAAACCTCTTCTCGCCAAGTAGAGGTTATGGTAAAAGACATTACTCACTACACTAGTGATGACCATAGCCTTAGGTACAACAAAATATACAGAATTTTCAATACTGGATATTTTTCCCCAGAAGACAAAAACCTAGAGGTATACCAGAACATTAAAAAAAGCAACATTCATGTCGTTGTTGCTCGACCAACCCTTTTTCCCTACAACAAAGTAACTCAATGGTGCTTCAATAAATTTGAACCTAGCACTATGACCATAATAAGAAATAACATGAGACAAGTAGCATCCCTAAGGCCTGAAGATATCAGTACAAGGTATCACTTACCCACACCTGATTTCTCTCTCAATGAACCATTCTTGGAAGGTTTCACCCAAAGAAAAAACAACCTAGCTAAAATGATCAAACATTAGTGGTGGGATGAGGATGATTCTCCTAAGTAAGGACAAAATTTGGTCCCAATGCAAAAATTCAAAGAACCATACAAAATGTTGGTCACTATGTTGAACTGGTTATAGAGAGAGAAAAAAAGCACACACCTTCAAACATATTGGATACCACTGGTCCATATGATAGCCAAAACATGACAAGTGTTCAATTGGCAGACATATTGGCTTTCAACGTCTATCTACACATGGAAAACATTCTAGGTATGAGAAATCCCTCCTTTTATATGTCAACCTACCTGATTGATGTCATTTGTTCCTCTCTGCAATTTATGGTCCTCAGATGGGACTGGGACCAGTGTCAACCCCCTATACATGTTTACTTCTTTGAATTATGGAGACTAAATTACAAAATCTATTTTTATGACATCTTTAATTTTTTCCTCGCCCCTATGTATATTATACTTTTTGGGTTCCCAAGGAACAAATTTTCCATCAAAGCTAGGTCTAGGATGAAAGGGGTAGAAAACTATTACATATGAAAATACTACTCATACATTAGGGTGTATGGAACCACTGGGGCCCCACACCTCTTTCCCTACTTTCTTCAAGATCGTCTTCTATTGAGAAAAAATTCTTAGCATACCATGGGCACAGGGGTTACCTCACTACTTTTGAGTAGTAGAGAAAACCTTTGGCCTATGTTTCTAGTCCACATAGGGAATTGCACCATTTCTAATGGCCCTCATGTAAAAAAAGAGGCATATTTCCTACAAGATGTGTTCTGATGACTAAGAGAGACAAAATTCCATGATCCACATGAGCTTGTAGTTAACGACGTTAGGGTTTTTTATCTCAACCATTCAAACATCCATGCAACTTATTTCAAAGGAGATAGGTTTAAAGTTGTCCTCTTCTATGAATAGGTCCTACAAAAGTTACCCAATGATGTTTCCAAATAAGAACTTGAATCTGAGAAGGAAGAAATGAAGAAGGTAATAATTGAATAGTTTCATAGATATATCCACCAAGAATCGGACAATGGGACCATCAAAGAACAAGAAAATGTCTGGAGGGAAGAAGAGTTAGAAAAAAAACACTTCAAGTAGGGGAAGAGTACCAAAAAGACAAGTCGAGAAGGAAAGAATAGAAAGAGAAAATTAAATCAAAGCAAAGCATTCTTCCCTCCAAAATAAGAAATTTGAGGAAGAGGCCAAATGACAAGTTGATGAGGAAAACGCTAGAAGGGGGGATGCTGAAGCAGAGGCTAAGCGATTATCTAAGGAGACCAAGGATCAAAGGAAGGAAAAAGAGTTGTTGAAACAACGACAATTGCAAGAATTGAGAAAGATTCCAAGCACCCCATCAATGCCTAATATGGGGATTGTAAACATACAACCACAAGACTACACTCCCCTCAATTCCATCCCATGTGATTATTCCTTGTCTTCAAAGTATCTAAATTTTGAAGGCACTGTAGTAGCTATCAGAGATTATTATTATAATTATAGAAATAAAATCATTGAGAAGAGATCAAACAAAAGAAAAAGATGATAATCTGCCAAGTCCAGGTCATATACAAGGAGAGTGGTAGAGTGGAAGGTTGGGCCTGACCCAGAAGATAATGTTTTTTAGGAATCTTGTACCCTCCATGCTTTCACGAGGATAAATGGCTCATATGTTATTGAAGTGACTAGTACCTTAAGCATGGCCAAGAATAGGATCATAGGGTTTGAAGAAAAAATGAAAAATGTAAAAGTCGAGATCACTTCAGAGTTCAAGAAATACACAAAAGTTGTTGATGTTGTCAACACAAAAAATATAAACAAGGCATTGCATATATAGAGGGATGAGATGAATGTTGAGTTAGAGAAAAATATACAACACCAATGGGACACCCATGCTAGAAAACTAGATTGTTAAAGACAAAGGATAAAAAAATCTCTGAAAGAAAATATGACATAAACATTCACTGTGAAAATTTTCAAGGCCCAAGCATTGGGAATCAACATAAAGAGTTCCTAAATATACTCAATAATATACAAGTTGATCAGTAGGATCAACTAAGGTTGTAGGACATGATGATGAAAATTCATGGACGACCTAAGAAGCAAATGAGGTATTTGAGAAAATTATCAATTGGCAGGAAATGTGCAATGCATCCCCGACTACACTATCATGGTATGTGTTATCACATACAGTTTTTCAGGTTCATAGGTAACAACCATCAGTGCATCAAGTAGGAAAATGCAGTTACAATGGTATAATTCCCCTACACATTTCGATTCGGGGCCATCTCTAAACACAGTAAGAGGTTTCCCACAATTAGTAGGCGATTAAAGTTTTGGCGGAGGTGGTAAAGTGGTCGGCACACCCAGATCTCAGGTCCCTTTCAGATCAATGACCTCATATCATTTTGGGGCCGAAACATGCATAGATGTTAAAATCCAAAGGGCAGGCCAAAACCCAAACTGTGGTTCTATGGGATGGCTACATGGCAGAAGAGGGTGTGTTTCGGGACCAAAAGCGTTGTGGTCCTAAACCCCTTCTTGCGGCCCCAAAATCATGTGCACATTTGATATCATATTCACACTTAAAATCAAATCACTGACTGAAGTTAATGAGGACCTCACTTCCATGTGCATTATTTGTCTAGTTTCTGTGTTAAAATCATTATTGTACTGAATTTTGTCCATCTGACCTTCACTCATAAAACCAACATCCACCAAACATTTTGATGGGTACTGGACATATCCTCTTTCAATTTGAGGGCGACTCTCAGTGCTAATAGTATGCAATAAAAGAAAGGATTAGGAATAATAGTTTCTTCAACACTTGGAAAGATTTCTTGAAGAATATTCAAATGGACCAAAAAGCCACAAATAAATCCTGCATGAATATGTGGAGTAGCTCAAATAATCTCATCGAGGAATTAAGAATGTAGTCATTGTCCCCCATCGATGAAGAAACACCTTCCACTACAAGAATCGTTGAGGTGGAGGAGTACAAGAGAGATATAAATATAAGCATTGAAAATTTAACTCATGTCAGAAAATAATCCTTGGAAGAACACTTTTTAAAGCCTTCCATACTCGTCAGCATCACCCAACACTTTGTGAAGAGCATAGCTAAGGAGTTATAACAAGAGGTTTCCAATAAAGTTTACAATGGGGAATTAATCATTGAAAAAATATAATTAAGAAAGCTAGAAGACATTATGAAGGATTATTCACTCTAGGAAGAATATCAATTTCAAATGCATGAGACGCACAATTCATAATGACATTTTTTTGTAAATGCTCCAAATGTCTCAATTTTTCTTCTTTATAATTTTATTTTCAATTAGGAATGTGGAGAGTCAATTTTGAAAACTTCCCTAGGCCCATAATAGAACGAGAATGTAAAGAGTCACTCCAATACTATAAAAAGGGAGGACTATCCATAGAAAAGGTCTTTTTTTCTTTTGGATGTAGCGGAACAATACTATTACTGCAAGTTAATTGGAATCAAAATTACTTTTTTGCAGATTGTATTGTTAATGTGTATGAATGAGATTTTTCTATTTCTGCATGTTTATCTTTGTGAAATGTGAATGTTGGTTTTATGAGCTACTTATGAACTAGTTTTCATATGTTTATAGTTACCATAATTTTCACTTTAAGTGCAATGACAATATGATCAATTAGTGAATCAATTATTTGTTTCTAACTTATTGTATTATTAATATTTCATGTTTCTTGCCTATATGAATTATTTTTGCACAAGTAATACAAGAATTTCACTGCACTTATATTTCAGTTTTCTCCTGATCAGGATAGGTTAGGATAGAGTAGCATAGAAGAGAATATTAGGATTGTAGATACTCATCTTAGCCTAGAATTAGTTATTTAGAGTTCTAAGTCATCTGAGAACCTTCAGTTATCATATTCATATTTAGTTAGCTAGTTAGCTATTTTGGTAATCAGACAATAATCTGGTTGAAAATGCTACTCCAAAAAAGAGTGGGTCTAATTGTGACCTTCCATTGGGCATTCTCCCTTACCTACTTGAACGGGTCATTATGGCCCATCAAAGGGAAGGAAGCAACCTTCAAGGAATCAAATAAGATAAATATAGAAGAATACAAAACGAATGACAACTCATATAGTGAATAAAATATTGAAGAAGATAACTTTTTCAGAAATCTCAAGAGAGTAACATGAAAACAGAAAGGCAAGCTTCCCTTCAAATTCTTTAATTGTGAATAAGTAGGACACTTTTTTGCTAAATGTTCTTATTCAGAGAATATAAATATAAATGTAAAAGAATATTGTATTTTCAAAAGGTACAAGAAGGTTAAGACTAAAAAGAGGATAAATTTCAATATAAAAGAAGAAGAATCTATGTACCAATTAAGACAACAACTCATATGATGATAGTGACAGTTAAACAAAAGAAATTATCTTTATAGGTATAGAAACACATACTAATTTCCTAGAAATGAAAAAGTAGACTCAACAAAACAAGGAAATATCGAGATTGATGTAGAATTAGATCTTGACAGAGACCTCGCATGTTCTCGAAATGAAAGAGAGAGACTAAGGAACAAGAAACAACTACAAAAGGAGTAGTTGAAGAAGTGAAGAAAAGAAATGCTCAATATTAGAGAAAATCTTGATGAAATGTAAAAAATCATCATTAGCTTAAAAACTCAAGTAGAAGAGGCAAAGGGAGTTGAAGAAGTATTAAGAGCCTAACTTAAAAAAAAAAAAAGATGTTTGCAATAGTCTAGAATCTAAAATAGTTTTCCTAAGAATGGAGTTGGAAAGATCACATACCAATATGAAATTTGAAAAGTTCTCTACAATATTGAATGAAATACTGAAGTGTCAAAGATCACAAATTGACAAGACTAGTCTTGGTTACAGTGAAAATAAGTAAGTTGGTAATGGAGAAGCTTCAACCTGTTTAAAACACTCAAGTGAAGAAAGGATGAAGAGTTATGTTGATACACTCAAAAACTATATCAAGGTTGAAGACAACATGGAGGAAGAACAGTATGTTCCACAGAATAAAAATCTTTCTCACAAGGACATAATCATGAAGACTCTCCCATCAAGAAGGAAAAGTAGTAGGAAATAAAGAAAGAATGGTCTGTAAAGGGTATGCTCAAGTAGAAGGTATTGAATTTCAAGAAACATTTTCTATTGAAAGAATAGAAGCCATTGGAATGCTTTTGGCATTTGCAAGCTTCAAGGATTTTAAGGTGTATCATATGGATGTCAAGTCAACATTCCTGAATGGATATTTAGAGGAAGAAGTGTACATTGAATAGCATGAAGGATTATTATTGTCAAAAAATAAAGATTATGTTTGTAGATTGGAGGAATCACTTTATGGATTAAAGCAAGCTCCCAGAGCATGGTATTCGAGACTTGAAAAGTACTTGCAGCAATAAGGTTTCAAAAGAGGAACCAAAAATAGCAATTTTACATCAAAATAGGAAATACATAGATGTTACTCATTGTAGTTTATGTGGATGATATCATTATTGGAAGTAATGTTTATAGAATGAGCCAACATTTTGTATATGAAATGCAAAAAGAATTTGAGATGTCTATGCTTGGAGAATTGTCCCTCTTCCTAGGGTTACAGATTTCTCAAACCAACAAAGGCATATTTATTTCTCAAACGTAATACATCAAGGAGATGTTGAATAAGTTTGAAATGGAAGACTGCAAACCTGTCAGCACACCCATGGTCATTGGTTGTAAATTAAGCAAAGAGGATGAATCAAAGGATGCTAATCAAACTCTGTACAAATTAGTGATAGGAATCCTACTATATGTGATAGCTTCAAGGCCAGATATAATGAATATAGTAGGGTTAGTTGGAAGGTTTCAAGATGCACCAAAGGAAACACATGTGCAAGTAATCAAAATAATATTTAGATATCTGGAAGTCATCTTGAAATTTGGTTTATGGCATCCCACAAGAAAATACTTTTCTTTGACAGCTTACACAAATGCATATTGGGTAGGTAGTGTGGATAATAGAAACATTACCAGTGGTGGAGCATTCTTTCTGGGAAATAGTCTAGTGTCTTGGTTCAGCAAGAAGAAATCATCAATTTCCCTATCCTCAACAGAAGCGAAATACATTGCGGAAACAACATGTTGTACACAATTCCACTGGCTGAAACAAATGTTGAAGGACATTTATATATATTATAGTTAGCCAATATCAATATTGTGTGGAAATACTAGTGCAATAAATATCTCCAATAATATTGTCATTCATTCGAAGACAAAGAACACTCCATTCAAGTATAATTTCTCAAGAGAGCAAGTCACATAATAGAATGTCAATCTAGAATATATTGGCACAAAGGAATAGGTTGTTGATATCTTTATAAAACCTCTTCCTAGAGAATTATTTAAGTATCTTAGATAAATATTGGGGGTGGTAACTATTCCATCCAATCACTAAAGTACTACAAGAGGAGCATAATATCAGGGAGAGATGTAGAAAAACAAGAAGGTTGTTGGCTACAAAGAAGAAATTGAAGAGTATAGTGAAAAGGGGAGAATATCCCTTTTTCCCTTGATTTCAAAGGGGGGAAATTACAGATAAAGGGGGGTATTTTCATAAAGAGAGACTTGTAGGAAACAGAGGAGTACCAAAATAACTAAGTGTTTCCATATATGAAAATGGGAGAGATTATTGAAATTTTTGTCATTAATGTCAAGGGAAGACATGAATGTAACAATCATTAATGTAAGAGATAGGAGGAGACTATGAATGTCATGACGAGTTGATGATATTATGTGTGTTTATTTATCACTAATGTTAAATAGGCAAAGTGAGGAAGTGTCTCATTTTGTGAATCGAACCAGATAGAGGAAGTAGAGAATGTCCTTGTGCATTGATGAGTCTTTGAGTGCAAATATGATTGTACATTGTTGAATTTATGAAAGCGATTTGTTTGTTTATGCTGAATTAAGAACGAAGAATAATGTGCATGAAATATATTTGGGGCTGTAGAATGTGGTGAATAAATGCACAAGAGATCTAGCTAGTAGAAGAAAGAACACAACTTGAAAAATAGAGAGGACGAGAGATAATAAGAATTGTATTAACCAAAATAATGAATAATAATTTACACATGATATAAATTGTATAACTCAACTAATGCGCATTGGAAGAGAAGCCAATGCACCATAGTGGTGGTCTACATAGATCTAGACACACAGAGGAAATTACCGGAGTTAATTTCCACCTAGTCCTAGTTAACTAGTCATGTAGTCTTCAATTAACTGATTCATACATGTGGAAGTGAGAGAAACACATGCAACCATTGGCGATAAAACTGAGGTTTCAATGAATGAGTGACTTCCACTGGTATAAATAAGTGTAACTAAGTGTAAATGACTCTAAACTGAAGAGAATATTCTCCTATAATGTAGGAGATGTTCCTAAAAAATAAGAGACCCTCAATAATGACTAATAAACATATGAAAATAAGGAAAACTATCCTAGGTGTGTGTAATATCTCCAACACCCCCCTTGAACACTATTACGTGGTAATGAAGAATGGGTCCCAATAGCTAAGGCAATTTTAGGTACCCATGAATAATGAAGCTAATGAAAAATTAAAATAAAGTGAGGAAAGAGGGAAAACCTCGTGGGAAAACCCCCCCCCTCAATGTACAATGCATCAAAAGAAGAAACGATAGTTGCTAAGAAACTGTGTCCTTCACTCAAAGACAATCTCACATAGAGTGAAACTTCTGCTCAGTGAAAGTATTGGTGAATATGTCATTAGTCTATTCAGAGGAAGGACATAAATGCAGGTCAATTATCCTTTCATAGACTAGATCTCTGATGTAGTTCATATGGATCTCGATATGATTTGTCTATTTTCATTGCAATAGTTATCTGAAAAACTTGAGAGTACTCTGGTTGTCACATCGAATGACATTCAGTCTTTGGAACTAGATTTCCAACTCAGTAAGAATGTTTTGTAGCCACAGTGCCTGAATGGTAGTGTTAACTACTCCTCTATACTCAACCTTGACTAAAGATAGAGAAACAATAGACTGCTTCTTGCTCAAACAAAAGATATGCCTTGAACCCAAATGACAGTGTATATGAATGTGGACTTGCGACCATTGTTTTCACCTACTTAGTAAAAATCTATGAATCCTATGAGATCCAACTTGCAACCTGTTGCATAGTGGATCCCATAACCAATGGTGCCCTGAACATACTGAAGGATATGTTTTGCAGCCTTCCATTGTAACTCATGCAAATCCTGCATGTACATGGAGAATTATCCCACTAAATATGATAGGTATAGTCAGGAGTGGGAGAGATACAACAAAATACCCACAATATGTCTATACAGAGTGTTGTCAACTAGTGGAGTGTCCCCTCCATCCTCAAGTCTCACCCTAGATAGGAAGGGAATAGGGGAAGACTTGCAGTATTTCATGTGGAATCTCTCCATGATATCCCAAGCATACTTGGATTGAGATATCTTGATTCCTTAAGCATCCCTACTAATCTCAAGGCCAAGGAAGTAATGGAGTGGACCCATGTCTGTTAGAATGAACATGTCATGAAGAATCCTCTTCACCGTAACAATCAATGAATTTGAGGAGCCAATGATCAAATGATCATCCACATAAATAACTAGAATCAAAAGTGAATCAGTATCCCTAAGCATCTATACATTTGGATCAGATTTTCATCTCACAAAATTCTAGCACAAAAGGAATACTTCCATCTTGGCATACTATGCTCTCGGCACATGCTTGAGGCCATAGAGAGACTTATTGAGCCTGCAAACCAACAATGCATCATGTATGAAGCTAGGTGGTTTCTCCATGTAAATATCCTATGAGAGATATCTATGAAGAAATGCATTCTTCACATCCATCTGATGGAATTCCCATCCTCTGGCTACCACAATAGCAAGGGCCAAATGAATGGAATTCATCTTCGCTACTGGAGAGAATGTCTCATCGTATTCTATTCTATGAGCCTACTGGAAACTTATAGAAAATAATCTTTCCTTGTATCTTCTAAATTGTCCATCCAATGCACTCTTGGTCCTGTAGACCCATATTCATATAACAAGCTTCCTTCCTGAAGGAAGAAGAACCAAATCCCAAGTCTATTTCTTGCAGAGGGAGTTGTACTCCTCTTGCATGGTCATTTCTCAAAAGGGATTCCCTGCAGCCTCACGATAAGTCTATGGGTCTAAAGACTGATCCACATAACAGTTCATAGGAAACATGGGCTCAATGGTTTTGGGTACACAAGGAGGCTCCTAGAACTGAGATCGAGTCCTCCTAAGATCGATTGGATCCCCAACAAGATCTCCTACATCTTGAAGAGTGGTTTGTGCCCACTTGGGCCCGTACAATGGCTCTTCATTTTACTATACTGATTGTGCATATGCATGTTTTCAATCCTCTAACTCTGTATCGAAACTCAGATTTGAAGTAGATTCTAAATGTGCACACACATAATCTTGAACTGGCAGAAGGACAGAAGCATCTTCATCCGACTCCTATGGAGCATGCGATATACTTTCCTCAAATTGAAAATTTCTCTCAATGATAAGTTAGTATGTAGATGGATTAATAAGTCTATATCCATTCACACCATATGGGTGTCTAACAGATATAAATGTAGTACTATGTGGATCTAGTGCTTTCCTCTTTTTAGAGGGAATCTAGGCACATGCACATGAGCCGAAGACATGGAAGTGGGTGAATTTAGGTTTGTTGTCAATCCAAGCCTCGAAAGAAGTATGATCCTTGACATATCTATGGGGTGATATGTTCTATATGTAGTTAGAATAAATAAGTTCCTCAACCCAAATATTTTGAGGAAGTTATCTTGCATACTGTTATCACACTAAGTTGCCTTGGGTTTTTTAGTTTTTTTCCATCTTTTCCTAAGCCTTAGATTTTATTTTATTTTTAAATTTTCACCCCTTTTAAAGTTGTGTTTGTTAGGACCCCTTTTGATAAATAAAATGTTGAGTCATAACTTAATTTTTTATCCTCATTTGATTTTTTCGACTTCGAAGCATTTTTGTTCATGACTTAAAATTTTGGTCCCCTTCATGATTTGTCACTAGGATCGATCTTTCCCATGACTAGACTGATTTGACAGACCATTTTTCTCATTCATGCCCTCGTAGACATGCCTTGTTGTCCTTGCCTACCTGTCCAATCATTTTTTTGAAATGGAGCACTGCCCACTTATTAGGTGTTTTCGTAGCACCTTTCCCATTCATCATTTTACACCTCGAGTTATGATTTCAATGATTGATGTCATTTTCCTTGTTTTCAGTGGTATGAGTTGGTTAAAAAGATACCTTCAAGATCTCGTATTTATGAGCCCTAATAACGGTTTCTGATTTTGAAAACATCAAGATTGTTGTGCTGTGCAAACTCACAATTATAACTAGGTGACAACAGTGCTGCCATATCCGATGATAAGGTATATTTAGAGGCCATGATGTTTGTGACTTCGTCCTGAAATCTCGATGAGTCTTCAAACAAGTGTTTATTCCACAGGTATCCCATGTTTCCTCCTCTACACATAAATTTTCAAAGAGGTTAGCGCTCAGAGTTTTGGATTATCGGGCTTGTATAGTTGAGGGAGACCTTTCTTCACACCATCTTATCCTTGTCTCCTCCCTTTTCAAACCTATGAATCTGTATGTCAAATTATGATACACCCGCATCCCATATCCACTGATCTCATAGCCTCTAAACATTTCTATCCTCTGCATACACATTGTGCTACCTAAGGCGTTGCTTAACCACACTATGTCTTCCCTACTTCCTTTCACATTTGAATCAAGCATTTTCTACCCAGATTCAAAGGGACAGCTACAAAGTACCCTCTCATTGTCTAAGTGTTCAATACCTACACAAATCTAATGGAGGGATTTCCACAACCAAGTCTTAGCTTACTAGCAATCAGTCTAGTTTAAGGGGAAGTTCATGTAAAAGTGAAGCTTTGTCCATTTGAATCTCGACTTTAGGTCCTCCTGGTCATTACTATCCCATAGCCATAAGAAGCCCTTAGCCTAAGCTATGGAGACTCCTGTTGTGCTACTTATATGATTAGTATAATGCACTCATTAATTATCAATCCGCAATTCATAATCAACAGAGTTACAAGACACCAGTAAGAAAGGTAATTCTAAT
>CBVK0100189125.1:0-14063 GCA_900067695.1 Picea abies | reverse complement strand
TGACATATTTCAAAACCCAAGGCAGGCATACCTATGCTTGGGTGATCAAGACTTGCAAGATATGGCCGCCATAAAATTCACTGTGGATCCATAATTGTATTGAAAAAAGGGTATAGCCACCGAAGATATAATGTGGATCTATACTTTGATGACTCAGACTGATCGTAGCCATGAAATATACATAGTGGATCTATGAGATGACAAGACATAGCCACGACCAATAAAAAGTGGATCTATGTAATAGTGTATGTGTTTCTTGTCCAAAAAACTCCTTCGCAACCTGGGAAAAGCATATATCAAAGTGATTACTCAACCCAGGGTCTTCTTACCAATCCTAGTGTGATACGATTCTAACCATGTGAATAGATGTCTTGACGTCGAACATGGCAGAAACCACTTGATTACCGGTCAATGACGTAAACCGTTAACAAGTGCGAGGGAGATCACCATTAATGTCAATGATTCCCAAGGTACCTTAGTACATTCCATCAAACGTGAATAGATGAGCTGAGGTCGAACATTCATGGAATCATTCGATCAAAGGTCAATGATGCAAACCCACTGTCGAATGTGAGGAGGCCTGCCATTAAGGCATGCAGGTTCTAGAGTACTAATTAGATTCTAAGTTTGATTCCCAGATAATGTGTTGGAGTCGACAGGAATAGACTCATCGAGGGAGGGCCTTGATGCATCCCTCATCAATGACACAAAACAGACATGGAAATGTAATCGGTAGATCAAATGGATATGGACTGACACAGGTTTTGAGGCAAGATATTTGGGATGGCTGAATCTTGAGGTGGATACTTCCCTTGAACACTGAGGCACGACAACAAAACATGACAGGGACCAAAACTATGCAATGGATACTATGACTTGCGTCAAGTGACCCAAAGGAGTGAAAGGAAACTCAAAGGATTGGCTCAGTGCAGAGGTTCAGCAGATTATGATATGGGAAGATGACAAAGTGTCGTGTCCAAGGGCGACTCTAAGACGTGCTGGATGATGTTTTCAAGAGACTGCTTGGCTTGCTCCTTTCAATTTTTCCCCCATCCAGATAGATGAGTACCTCTTTTTGATTTAATGAGCTCCAGGAGGATAACACATACTCAATATAACTCACCTTCGGTAAGTTCCTCTTCCTTTGTTTAACGAACCGAAAGAAGTAAGGGATCGGTCCCGTATGGGCCTGTCAATGTGTGCTTTAATGAGTCCAAAGACAGAAAACTTGAAGGTTTTTCGGGATTATAGAGTTTGGAAAAACACTTAAAAGAGAACTCTCTCAGTTTCTTTTTCGTACAATAGTCCAACGAGACCGAAAAAGGGTTAAACTATCGCTCGCAAGACGCCCTTTCTGACCTTTTAACGAGTGTGAAAGGAAGCAAGATCACTCTACAATCTTTTCATATTTAGAGATTTTGAAAAGGGTTTAAAGGAGACTCTAGGGGGTTACTTTTTCATGTGTTCGTATCCAAACAGGTCCGAAAAAGAGATAAAAGTTCACCCGGTTACGTTCTCATATTGTCGAGCTCGAGAATGAACTAAGACTATGCTCATAAGTGTGACAAGGTGAATAACCGATCAAGACTGCCAGGAAACCTGCGATGCCAAAGATACAAACCAGAGTTTAGCAAAGCCATTACATCATTAGAGAAACCCAAAAATGACCATACCTTATAAAAAAAATGGAATTCTATAAATAAGAATTGATTTGGAAATTCATTTACCATTTCATTTGCAAGGATTTTTGGAGTGGTGGAGAATCTCATTTTGGAGCAAATCTTGTTTTTCTCGCTGTCGGAGCTATGATCGATCATTTCACTCACCGTTTAAACTAGGTAGGTGCCCATCCCTTGCTCTTTCAATTGCATGGTTTCAAATTGATTTTCATGGCATTATTTATTTCAAAACACAAAGCCCTAGGTCGCCCCTCTTTGACCAAATCGGCCTCCTTTTAAACATTAATAAAATAGGGGGATTCTTTTGCAAAAATGCATTAGAGAAGGGTTGTTAGGATGTCTACACCCTTGCAATCAATTAGGCAGGTCATTCTTGGCAAAAGAACTTCACAATAGTTCTCCCCAAATGCCCACGCCCCCCCAAAATCGTTTTTCATTTTTATAACATTTTTATCATTATTTAACAAATTTTAAAGGGTGTGGTGGTTAAAAAGAGTGAGAGGTAGCTTTTAGATGACATGGGTACTTTTTTTTATGTTTTAAAATGTTTTTTGAAAATCGCCCAAATTATCAAAACGTGAGGAATAATGAAATTCTTGATTTTTCTGTTTTGTAGGTGTCTTCGACAATCATGATTGAACGGAAAGAGAGAGAACACGAGATGGATGATTTAGCCTCTCTATGGAGTCCTCATATGCGGGCTGCTCTGTGAGCCTGTGGCTTGCTCAAGTTCTTCAAATTGCAAAAAATGAAGAGAGAGATTCTACTGCTTGAGCACATGATTGGCCTTTGGGATGTTGCGGAATAGGGATTCCATATTGGTACACAACTCCTAATCATTGAGTTGGAATATGTGCACTTTTTGACCGGCCTATCAAAAAGAGGGGTCCCTATATCTTTCACTGGACAGAGGGCATTACCTGAGCAGGTGGACGTGTATCTGGCACGTCACTATATTCCAGGAGCAAGGTTGGTAGGGGGCAGGATCCCTATCAAGGATATACGAGATCTGCCTCTTCGGTCTATATTATTCTCTATCACAAGAATGACCGGAAGTACTAGTGCTCATTTGGCATCAAGATCATAGGTGGCCTATGGTGTTCAGTGTTTAGAGCCAACACTGTTCAACTGGAGTGCAACGTTCCTTCGGAATGTGAAGGAACAGATCTCACGGTGTAGGACTGGTCAGAAGCAATTCGACTATGGCTCGTTTTTGGTCTCATTCTTTCTAGAGCGCATCCCTCAGATGCAGCCTCAGATAGCATTGGCAGTACACCCAGTGGACGAACCTCGGATGGAGAGGTGGACTAGTCTGTCTCCAAGACTAGTTTCAGAGTCAGAATTCCACTTCACTGGTGATTTCTTTGCCTGGCTGAGATGACAGTTCCTCTGGATAGAGGACTTCCCTTATGCCGATGTAGACTTCCGTGGGAGTATGGACTTGATTTTTCCCATGAGGGAAGACTGGGATGAGTCAGGTAAGAGATTAAGCCATACCTTGTCTAGTTTTTGTTTTTAAGTTTTTTTATGTATATGCATTTTTTTTGGGTATGTAAAAGAGTTTTAACAAATGTTTTTTTTCCAACATGCAGACAAGGGAGTAGTGCACCCAGTTGATATACTAGTACCAGGGCATCATGGAGGCACCCCAGTTGCAAAAGATCCAGTGGTACCAGTTATGGGTCTCCGGGAGGTCGAAAGAAACCTCCAAGGCCTTATGATGGTCATCCCTCCTCTACGGAGGGGAGAAGTACCTTTACATCTGCAACGACACACTATAGGGGTACCATAGAATATCAATTCTCTGTTGAGGCACGTAGTGCGTGCAGTAGTATGTTACTCATAGGACAACGTCGTGCGGGGAGATTAGAGTCTCCCTATGTTTTTTGTATGCCTTGTCAGGCAATGTTGTATGGGTGAACAGACCCAAATTTTTTCCCTTTTACACACTTTTTAATGTAAAGCAAACATTTTAGTCACGCCATATATATATATACAGTTTTGAGTTTTTATATTTGTACATGATGATGTCTGTGATGTGTTTTAATTTACATGTAATGTACAATTTTTGCTTTCCTTGAATCTTATCTATGGGCTAAATACCGATCCATGATATAATTAGCTAATGAATCTGAAACACTATTAAGTTCTCTTAGAATGTGTCTATATTCAATGTAATCGAACATTCATTCAAGACGGCGAACTTGCAAGTGTAGACGTAGCAGGATAGGACTATGGATAGCGTAGATGCGGTTGAGTTGATAAACCACGAGTTGGGAGTCTAAGTAAATAATGATACGAGAGATACCTAGGGAGGAGGCTTGGGTCAACAGTCCGATGACAGCATGGTATTCTGCCATATTGTTGGTTGTTGGTACTAAACAGATGCCTCCTGAACTCACCACCTCGTCAAACTGATAAATAACCCATGATGCCGAAGCAATGTTCCGGGTATGTCAGCTGGCACCATCCGCAAAACCAAAAAATATGGGAAAGGCAGACGTCATCTGCGCATGAAAACACAGGCACAGTCATGAGTGGCAATGGTAAAGACTCGAGCACATGAGAGAAAAAGACACACCAAACTAAAATACAATAATGTACAAAGTACAAATGCTAGGTGATCTAGGCATAGTAATTTTTAAGGTAAAGCCCATTTCGGGGCTCTCCCAAAGAAATTCCATCATGATCTACTAGTTCGTAAGCACCTCTGTGTAAAACATGCTTCACGATGTAAGGACAGTGCCACATAGGTTCTAACTTTCCTGTTCCCAATTTATCATGTGCTTGGTCGTAAACGAGGACCAAGTCTCCTTCTGCAAAGGCTCGAGGTTGGACGGATTTTTCATATTGACTCTTAATTCGTTTCTGATGTGCCTCATTAACGAGAGCAGCATTGCGGCGTGTTTCGTCCATCTTGGATAGATACAAGAATCGTTCTTCTTTCGCAGAAGTATGGGGCAAGAGTTCTACTTTCAATTTGAGTGATGGAATTTCACACTCGATTGGTAGGACGGCTTCAATGCCATAGACCAACTGGAAAGGAGTGAATCCGGTTGAGGTTTTCACCGAAGTGCGATAGGCCCATAGAGTGGAAAATAGTTGTAAATGCCACGTTGTTTTGTTTTCCCCTACCATGCATTGGATCATGGTTTTTAGGACTTTTTTGATAGCCTCAACTTGCCCATTTGCTTGAGGGTAGAAGGGAGATGAGTTTTCATGGCGAAAACCCAATTTGACATGTAACTCGCTCATCATCTGGTTTTTGAAGTGTGCACCATGGTCGGTGACGATGGCACGTGGTACACCAAAACAAGTAATGATATGGTTGAAGAGGAATATAGCTGCAGTATGACCATCATTCAGAAAGGTAGGCATAGCCTCAGCCCATTTGGTGAAGTAGTCGACGGTGACGATGATGTAACCATGCCCCCCGGCTGAGGTAGGCTTACACTGCATGAAATCGATACCCCATTTGGAAAAGGGGCCGATGGAAATAATGGGGTGAAGTGTAGTAGGGTGGTTGCGGGCCTTCTTATTGAAGATTTGGTAGGGTGGGCATTTTTTGACGGCCTCGATGCAATCTTTGAAAATCGAGGGCCAAAAGTAGCCAGCACGTAAGACTTTTTGGGTTGTGGCCATCTCGGAAAGGTGACTACCACAGGCACCAAGGTGACAATCGTTCAAAATGCGTTCAACCTCTTCATGAATCAGACATCGCCGAAGGATGGTGTCAATACCACGGCAATACAAAGTGTCACCGAGGATGAGATAACGGCAAGAGTGGTGATGGATGCGTCGACGCTCTTCGCAAGAGATGTTGGGCTGAAAACGTTGAGTTTGAAGGTAGAGGAGAATGTCTCCGTACCAAGGGTCAGAGGTGCCGATGAGGAAGAGAGATTCATCGGGGAGAGAATCTCTAGGTTCAATGTTTACATCGGCACAAGGGAGAGCACAGATGATCTTGGAAAACACCAGGTATTTTTTGGCTTTAGCCTTCGTAAAATCAAGATCGAATTCTTGAAGAATAACGATCCATTTCGAATATTTTCCCCCAAGTACTTGACGTGTCAAGACGTGGTACATGGGGTTGGAGTCTGCGATTACCGTGGTGGTGCGTAATAAGATGTAGTGGAAGAATCTTTGGACAACAATGACGGCTGCCATAGCCAGTTTCTCAACATGTGAATATCTAATTTTAGGTCTAGATAAACTCTTGCTCAGATAATAAATCACGTGTTCTTCACCGTTAGAGTCCTCTTGAACTAATACCATCGCAATGGTAGAAGTAGAAGCGTCCAAGTAAAGAATATAATCCTTTGTATATTCGGGAGGATGTAACAAAGGAGCGTGGGTCAAAGCGTGCTTGAGAGCATCGAATGACCATTGGGCAGTGTCATCCCAGATGAAAGGGACGTTCTTTTGCAGTATCCGCATAAATCCTTTAGTGATCTCGACATAATTGCAGATGAAACGGCGAAGAAAGTTTGCTTTGCCTTGCAAACTTTGGAGTTGGGTTAAGTTGGTAGGTGGGGGTAAGGCTAGGATGGCCTTGATCTTTAAGGGATCCACCCTGATCCTGTCTTTGGAGACGATGAAACCGAGGAGTCATTCGGATTCGACAGTGAAAATGCATTTATGTGGGTTCAGATGAATACGATAGAAACGACATCGAAGAAAAATTGTCCGTAAGTGGCCAATGTGGTTAGGTCGGTTGGATGGATGGGTGGGTAAATCATCAAGGTAAGGTTCCATGATATGCTTGATGTCGTGGAAAACGTACGACATGGCTCGCTGGAAAGTAGCACCAGCATTTTTAAGGCCAAATGGTAGCTTTCGGTAGGTGAAAGTTCCCCAAGGGCAGATGAAGGTTGTCTTATGTTGATCAGCAGGTAAGATTTCAATCTAGTTATATCCAGAAAAGCCATCTATGAAAGAGAAGATTACTCTTCCTGTGCAATTATCGATGATTTGATCGATGAAAGGTGTAGGGTATTTGTCCTTGGGACAAGCTTTATTGAGATCTCAATAATCGACGCAAACACGGATGGTCCCTTGTTTCTTGGCAATCGGAACGAGGTTGGAGACCCACTCCATCAAAGGGACGGGATAGATGAAGCCATATTTTATAAGTTTTTCAACTTCTGCCTTTATAGCTTCCATTTTCTTGGGGTGAACCGGGCAGAGTTTCTGTCGAACCGGTTTTGCATCAGGGTAATTCTTGATTTCATGTATGATGATTGAAGGGTCAATCCCTGGCATTTCCTCATAGCTCCATGCGAAGACATCATGAAATTCTTTGAACAAAGTGGTGTAAGAAACCACTTCGTCGGGCATGCAATTAGCACCAAGATTGATGTTTTCTACGACACCTTCTTTGACTGAAATGTCAATTATGATTGTAGTAGAGATGTTACCCATGTTCCGCTCAGAGAAAGTATCTTGTGTGAGGATAGGGGATTATGGAGCATCGGTAACATCGGGGGGGAAGACAGATCGTATGTCTTGCACTTCTTCCAATGGCAGAAGAAAAGAGGATCGATGGTGGTTATCATCCCAGGGTAAATCGTCAATGATGAGCATTTCCATAATAGATTCATCTGAAGGAAAAATGTGGGAAATGTAATCAATGGCAGATGATAGGGAATCCAACCATGAGGGCACCGAGTAAGCATCGGGTGCCAATGAATGTGAATTTTTGGGAGAGGGAGAGGTAGATTGGATAGCTACGTATGCGGCCTCGGCTGGGATAAGTGGCATGGTGTCATTGAGCACATTGAATTCCAAAGGACTAGGTACAATCCAAGGATCAGATGATTCCAAGGATTGATAAGGCATAGTCGAGATCATGTTGATGGAAACAATGTGGTGTGCATTAAGTGGAAGTGGTGTAGGGAAAGTACCCATAAGGCTAGAATCTTTCAATAAGCCAACACCAACGCTTTCATATGTAACTGGGTGGTCTCCCAAAAAATGAATGTTGTTGGTGGCAGGGATGCGAGCGTCGGGTGTACAGAAGTCAAGTTGATTGACAGTGACAATTTTCCCTTGATGGGGGAATTGTACACATCGAAACACTGACGAGGCGATGATAGTCATAGCGTATAACCAACTTCTTCCGAGTAAGAGGTTGTAATCGAGGGGAGCATCGACCACCTCGACATCAACAGTAACAATTTTACCGCCCAATTGAATGGAAAGGGATTGCAGTAATCCGTGAGGATGGAAACCTCGTCCATTGAAAGCGCGTAACATCATAGGGGATTTGTTAAGGGCTGGTGATTTTAGGCCTTTCCAACAGGCTAGAGACATGACACAGGTAGAGGCTCCCTCATCCAGGATAGTTCGGTGGATTTGTTGATTGTGAACAACAACATTGATTTGGAAAGCTAGTTGGTGGGAGAGTCGCGGTTGATGATCATCCAGATTAAACATGATGTAATTTGATGACTCGGGATCGAAAGCACCAATAGCAGCTAAGAGCGTCCTACATTGGTTAGGACAGTGTTGTAAAACTTCCAATGCGGACATGGCACACGGGGCTTGGGCCAAATCTTCTACAATATTGTAATTTTGGGCAGCCCGTGAATTAGGATTGAAAGTGGATTTTCAGATGGTGCTCTTAGGAGGGCGTAAGATGGATTCAAAAGAAGGTTTCTCAATATAAAGTGGCCTGGATGGAGGGCTAACAGATGGAGGATTAACAGCAGATGGTGAAGGATTTGGCGAAGAACCATTAGCAGTCTTCGACTTGTCGGGTTTAACTGGCGTGTCGTATGTCACAGAACGAGTGGTTAGATTAACCCCGTTAAAAATGTAAATGTGGGTGCTTGTCGAGGCATCATCAGGGGGTTGGTTGGAACTGCCCGCCGACGTGGGGGTTTGTGGAACCAAAGATTGTTGTTGCAGAAAAGTCTGAGTAAGCACGGCGGGTTGCGAATTTCCCTTGAAAAGTTTAGCCACTTCATCGCAGTGTGGGAAATCTCGAGTGTAGTGATCATCACCACAAATGAGACATGGGAATTTTGGTTTGTGCTATGGTTGTTTTTTAGCAGCAGGGGTTTGTGGTTGGGTTTTGGGTTGTTCGTTGTTATTGTTCTCTTTGTTTTGTTTCCCACTTTCTTCTTGCCCCCAAGTTGTTGTGAAGGGGTTGATTGGACCGCATTCACATCAGAGACTTGAGTTTGGGTGGGGGTAGAAGAGGGTGCAGTCAAACTGGGAGCATTCGTCGAAGCGGGCCGCTGAGTCATTCTAGTGGACTGTGTGGTAGATTGGGTTTTGACGGAGCCAATAACTCCATCCGCATGTGAAGCAGTCGATGGTTTGGATGGATAGTTAGTGGCACGGGTAGTGTTCGGTATCAACTCATACAGAGTACCAGATTGTGAATAGACTAAGTATAAGTACTGAGCTCGGGTGATGGCTTCTTCCTCGGTGACCACACCACCCATGGCAACATCACGAGCTATCTGGGGTAATAATGATTTCATGAACCATTACGCTAATAATTGGTCAGGGATGACTGCTTTGATCAACCTTCATCATCGTCTCCATTCATGGATATGATCGGAGATGTGTATGGAAGTTGTCTAATGAAGAGAGGTTAATAGTTCAGTACCCATCTCATATCGAATGGGCAGTTGGAAGTGTGTGAGGAAGGACATGGCGAGGGAGTTGAAATCGTGAAAAGATGTGCGTGGTAATTCAATGTACCATTTTGCTGCAGAACCCGTAAGTCTTCGTTGGAAAAGACGCAAACGAATAGAGTCGTCCATGAGGGAGTTGGATGAACACCACAAATGGAAAGTCATCACGTGGTTGTTTGGGTCTTCTTCGGACTTTCCATCGAATTTTGGGATATCAGAAGGAAGTTTTGCTGGAATAGTTGGCCAAACTGGAGAATGATAAATGGGATCATTTGTTAACCAAGACAAGTCTGGAAGATCCAGGGTAGCCAGAAAAGGTAGTTTTCGGTTAACCTGTGGGTAATGTTGGTGTGGAAGGGGTACACTAGTGGGGCCCATTACCGGGTTATGTGGATAATTATAACTAGTGGGCCCTCTCATATGGGGTTGGTTTTGACCAAGGTACGCAAGATTTGAAGTGTTTTGAGAAGCATGTTTGAGCGGAGGATAACCGGATGGGTTTTGAGGGTTATAGGGTGGGTTTGGAATTTGTCCATAAGGGGGTTGTTGCGGAGTCTGAACATTTTGTCCCATGGAGGGATGCGGATTTCCTTGAAAAGGGATGCTCCACGGATTGGGTGCAACAGACACATTTTGTCCTTGTGGTTGATGGTGGACTCCGACTTGAGGTTTCCCCCCAGCATGAGGGTGCCCACCGAATGGAATTTGTCCTCCAGTGGGAGGATGCCCCCCAGCATTAGGGTTCCCTCCGAATGGAATTTGTCCTCCGGAGGGGGGATGCCCCCCAGTTTGAGGTAGAGTTCCTGGGATATAAAAGCTAGATGTCAATGACTGACCAATGTTGTCGATCGGGTTAGGACCACCAAGGCCAGTCCCTCCGGGTTGTTAGATAGGTATGGAACTTCCCGGTACAATTTGAGTAGTGGTTTGGGCAGTGGTGGTAGCGGATGCGTTCAGTGCCCTAAATCCAAAAGGGAGATTAGGTCTTGGTGTTACAGATGTGCCAATCGGGGCTTGATGAACTACCACATTACCGGCAGGGATAGTCGGAATGTGTGGGGCCATTGTCGAATGGGCCGTCTGGAGGGGAATAGTAGGCCTTGGGCCAACGAATGGTATGTTCGGACCAACGGTTGGTGTGGCTGTAAAAGTGGTAGTACCGGTGAAGTGATTTGGGGGTACAGTGTAGGGAAAATATGCATCGACACCTTCTCCTGTTCCATAAAGATCTCGCACCAAGCGTGGTGGGCTCCGAACAATGTCCGCAGTCCAAAAAGGGTCATTGGCTAAAGGGTTCTGAGGAGACCCAGCCAGAATATCTGGATTGACAACAAATTCTCCGACATAATTTAAGTGGAGGATCTGTCGTTCGTATCCCTTCAGAATGCGGTATGCTTCCGGAGATTCGGAGACAATTCAAAAATTCTCCAAAGGGATGGGAACTTCTTCCTGGGAAATTGTAGTGTTTTGAATCTCACTCTGTTGAGGAGATTCCTCGGTAGAATGAGGGGGTAAAGGGGTGTTTCCTTCCATATTTTCTGGAGGAAGTCCCTATAGCCTATGCGAACGGCGTGGAGGGTCGATGTTGGCAGAAAAGAGTTGACGAAAGAAATCTATGGCCAACTAGCGAAAAGAAACAGCACACGCTAAAAAATCTAAGAATCACAACCAAGCAAACACGGCCTTCTTTTGATGATCGTACTAGTTGGTGATGAAATCCAACGTCGCGTGATCAAGTCCAGAAGGGGTGGGGGTAGGGTGGAATAGTTATAATGGAAACCTTCTTAACAGACTTACGCCTTGGTGCAAGCTTCCACGTAGTAATTGTGGATTTACCCTCCAAGGAGCCCGAGTGAGTTTGACCAATGTCTGTTCCAGGTATAGTGAGACTTCCTGTCACTGTCACCTTGTGTAAGACCCTAAAGATTATGGCCACTAATGTTACCAATTCGCAGTCATCCCCTAGGTGGGAACAGTCGACAGTCTGATCGGAACGTACAGGCAAGGTATCAAGCCCGAAATCAACTAGAAGGCTTCCACGCAGTAATTGTGGATTTACCTCAAAGTGACCCCCATAATATGATCCAACCACCACAATCAGTTAAACCATGGAGGGTTAGTCCTCGTAGCTTACCCGATTGCGACCTCGTGCGTAACCCCTGTGTGAGAGGGGGATCCCAGGAAGACTTATACGATAACTGGATTTGACTCTCCCTAACTTAGGATGCTACGGTTTTTTTTAGAAACTTTGGAGAGTTATGCTCACAGCCTAATCCAAAGTACCACACCTATTCTACTGTTGGTGGAGGATCCTAGCAAAGAAAAAATTCTAGATAATTTTTAATTAGCGTTGATTTTAATGGTTGTTCTTTACGCAAAAGGGGTGTATGGAAGTGAAACAAATGGAATTATGACTCAGACCCAAAGAATTCATTGAACATGATAAGTAGTCATTTCCTTTCGATGAACGTCTATCTAAAGGAGAGAGAGAGTTCTTTTCACTAACAAGCACAACTACGGAGTATCCCCAAACGATTCTTTTTCTCAATCAAATCCTGATGTAATGCAAAAACTTTTAAAATGCCTTCTAATATGCACAATCAATCATGGAGATGCTTTTTCATTGTTCATATATGAGTTAAAGATCAATTCAACACAGTGCTTGTCTTGCTAATTGTCTTTGTATGAATGAAAATCGAACTAGCACAAGCTAAAGTCATACAAACAATGCACCCTCTCATTGAAATCAAAACGAAAAGCGAAAGAAAAGAAACAATCAAAGAGAAAACAAAATTCACACCCAAAAAGAAAAAGTTGAAGAACAATGAACTTGACTCAAATCAAGATAAAGAGGTCTGTAGGCCTTTGATGACCTTCACCAAGGTTTTTACTCAGCTGATGAGGAGAGAAGAACAATGCATGGGTTTCGAATTTCACTCAACAGGAAAAACTTAATTAAAATGGTGAAGAAGGCCACAAGATCCAACTAATGAGATGTTTCTTCTTCAAAAAGGATAGATGTCAAGGATGAAAGAGAAGAAAAATTGACTCACTAGATCACTCAGCAAAAGAGACACAGAGGCAAACCCTGAAAAAGGCAGTTATGGAGGGTTATTGGGCCAAAAAGAGGTTGGCGCTCTGTTGCTAAGGGCAAGGAGTGCTATAGCGCTCTGTGCAAATCTATTAGGAGCGTTGGCGCTCTGTTAACACTAGGACAGGGGCGCCAGGGTCTGAAACTCCAAAAATTGTCAGAAAAATCAAAAAATTGCAATCCAATTCCGATAACTATGCTGAGTGTGATGAGGTAGGGAGCCAATTAGCTCATGAAAACAATCAAAAGAGGAGTGAACCAGGTCTGAAACAATCAAGGGATGGAACTAGGTCAATGAGGAGGAATCGAAACAAGAAGTTTCTATTCAAGGCTATCTCCCCAGTGGAGTCACCAGTTTCTATTGTAGGAAAATCTCCCTGCGGACAGGTAGATCGGCTCTAAGGCTTGACCTTAACCCTAGACAGAAAAACACTTAATGTGGACACTGACTTCCTTTCAAATCTATCTAAACTAATACATGCGAAGGAAGGATAACAGAAGTACCTCTTTATGGACATTTGTCCCTGCACGCTCCGAGTTGCGCTCCAATCCTTTGCTCCTCGCTGAGTTCTGCAGACAAATAAGATACGACCACTTCCTACTCTATTGATATTAGCTTGAAAACAGATCTATCAATTAATGATAATTTCATGTAACATCAGACACAAACTAAAAAGAAACAGGCCAAGCATGTCATATTAATGAGAATAACGACGACAGTACTTACAATCGTAGATGCGAGTGCGACAGCTTCGTCAAGTCCCCTTCGTCTAACCCTTGCTCGAAAGATCCACAACTTGGCTGACAACAACTTCACTGATCACTTCTCCTTTGGCTAACTGTGTGTTTCCTATGAGATCATAGGTTTCATGCTAGCAATTCTTCCCCCTTTCCACCATCATAGAGCTCGCTTATATAGGTTGGGAGGAGCTTAACCTCTTGAGTTATGTTTAGAACAAGTTGGGAACCTCCTTCTTAGATCAGGGATCTATTGATAAAACCAATAATTCAAGTACAATTGCCTCCTAATCTCAAAAGATCCTTTCCTTATTCTCCTCACCAGGCTAACAACTAACCCAGATTAGGGAGCTCTCCTTCAAAAGGGGCATCAGAGCGCTAGAACTCTCCCAGAGAGGCTTAAGGGGAGCGCCAGCACTTCAAAAGTGGGAAGCACTCCTGCAGAGGGGTAAGGAAGCATTATAACGCTCCTTGAGGCCTTATAGGGGAGCGCCAACGCTCCTAAGGCTGTTTCAGGGGAGCGTTCACCCTCAAAACACTTGATTGGAAGCCCTTTTCAGGTGTTAAGAGTCATTTTACTCCAGTGAACCAGTTCTCCTTCTTCACACCAAGTACATAAGATGTTTTAAGTGTCTCCTTAGTGACTTCATCATGGCAGTATGATTCAATAATGTTTGCGACACTTTGTAACCAAATTACGACACTTGAGAAAGTTGTAAGGAAGTTGCGACACTTACGAAAATTGAGAGGAATATGCGACACTTATCCAGTTGAGTGATTTTGATGTGTAACAGAATGCCCCCCAAAGTATGAAGTCAGAAGATGCGAACTGATGACTGAAATACTTTGTAGACGTTCAAGCAAGGGTATAGACTCGGAGAACCTAACGGAAGCTGCACACAAACATCC
>CBVK0100189124.1:0-14063 GCA_900067695.1 Picea abies | reverse complement strand
CACTTGAGTGAATAAGCTTGGAGTTCTTTCACCCACATTTTCATCTTTTCATTGTAAGGAGAGCAAGCTTTGAGGGCCTCAAGAGCCTTCCATTGGAGAAAGAAGGGACCCAAGTCCCCTTTCTTCATTGTGCCTTTGGATTTCATCAATAGATCAACTTATACATTGGTGATTTTGGTCCATTTGTCTCTGTTTTTCATTTTTTCATATGCTTTTAGTTTTTATTTGTTTTAGTTTAATTCTTGTTTATAACTTTGTTGTTTTTCTTTCTAACCTTTTACTCTACAATTGTCATGCCTAGCAGAGCCCAACTGGGCATGTAAGCACCTTCTATTTGCTCACTTAGTGACGAATTGGGTGCAAACACCATGTACATGTACATGTATAGGTATAATGACAACATGGTATGATCAGCTGAGTGAGTTAGTGAGTAAATGATGATAGAATGATATAAAAATAAACTAACATTGTAGCATCCCCAGCCACCAACTGGGATATGCCACACAAAATGTTGATCTCTAATACTAATTTGAATCATAAAAAAAATAATCTTCAAATGAAAGATTCATAAAAAATAATAACAGAAATATGCATTCAACATACACAGGAAAAACCCATGAAAAAAATGCATAAATATTAATGTAGCATTTAAATTCTCATGGGCCTGACAATCTTCCTCTTCAATATCCTATGGGCCTGACAACCTGCTTGTTCAATCCAGATCCTAAGCTAACCAAGGTACAAGTACATGTACATGTATAGGTATAGTAACAATAGGGTATGGTCAATTGAGTGAGTCATTGAATGATTATAGAATAATAAGAAAATGAACTAAGTCCAAACTATATATATGGATGTTCCCAACTTGACACTTGTATTGTTGAGAAATAATTTGGGCCCACTTATCCCCATCCTTAGAAATTAGGCTTCAATAAATATCCATACTTTATGATTTAAGGAATATTAATATAATATCCCTTTGGGTTTAACCCCCCTTAACTTATCCCCATATCCTCAAATTTGTATTCCCCCATTCGCTAACTAGTGGAGTTTAGCTCCCAATACTCTTTTACATTGTTGGTCTTCCACATTGTTTTGTTTTCATTAATATTTGTGCATTATTGCATTTACTTTTACAATACAGGTGTCTTGGCCTTTTTTCATCCAAGAGCACCAGCCTAAAAAACAAAAACATATATACAAAGGCTCTCTAGCCTTAATATCATGTACTTAGGCCAATGTGCACAAAATACGGTGATGTGCACATTCTTCTTTTAGTGTACCATCCTTTCACACTTACACAGGTGCACACTATACTATGGAATGTACAGACAAAGCTAAGTTCAAGACTTGATACAAAAAACTCACCAACTTATATAAATATGTACATTTATATATAAATTTACAATTGGCGTTTATCTTAGGGGTGTTAAAAGGGGGGAAGGGGGGAAGTACAGGGGTTGAAAGTGACATGGGGAAGGAGGGAGAAGAGAGGAGTGGAGGTCATATTAGAAATAATAGAGAGTCCAACGTGAAATAAAATGTATAAAGGAGCCAATGAGTAGGGAGGGGGAGGACAAAATGCAGAGGCTCAACAGAGAAAAACGAAGATGGCGGGTATGCGATTAGTGCTAAAATATCCTTACCCAAAGAAGAATTCAGTGTCGTTGATGGACGAAGTTGGAGACCAACTGGAGCCATCGCCTCTTGTGTAAGATCTTGAGTACTTACAATCACCGCTTGCAGGGGAAATGAAAGGGTCAGAGGATGAAGAACTTATTGAAGTGTTGAGTGTTTCTTGACCCATTTTCTCTATTTACCTATCAGTAGGAAGTCCATATCCAAATTTCCATAAACATGGAAACAACCACATTTGAAGGGAATTCCTTTGTAATACAACTCTTTGGTGAAGGTGTGGCATTGATGCTAGATGAAGATGCAATTTTTCAGGCCATTTGTCATCTTGAGACTAACTAGCATGAGATCCATCAACATATATATAGTTCTTTTCAAGGAGAGATCATATTCATAGTAATGGCCTAAATGTTACACATCAAAATGTCACACTTAAGTGTCCCACCCTAAGTGTCGCAAGTGTCACAAAGTGACATATGCACCTTGTTAAGTGTCACATGCACTGTCTCAAGTGTCGTATGCACCTTACCAAGTGTCGCATTAAATTCTCTAAGTTTCGCAACCCGTTGACACCATGAAACACATTTTTCACAATTCCTAAGTTAATTTGGAAGAGAAAACCAACCATATGAGGCAAACAACAACACCTTTTTCTTCCAAGTTTGACTATTTTAGGGAATTTATGAAGGGTGGAGATCCCCTAATCATGTCGAGGGAGCATAAACACTCCCTCTTCCTTTTTTAAGGGGAAGCAATGATACTCTATCCCTCACTCAAAGGGACCACCAGGGAAGTTAGAGGAAAATATGGCACATCCCAACTATGCTTAAGGGACAAATATTAGAGGAGGTTGTTTTGGGTCAAATATTGTCCTATGAAATTATCTTAGGATCAAATACAAACTCATGAAGCCATATCCTCATCCATTTCCATTAATTAACTCATGGTGGTTGAGCCTCCCAAACCTATAAATTGAAGGATTTTCCAAGGTGAATGGGGAAGGAATTTGTTCAATTATCATCATTTTGATCGTAAGATATTCATGCAAGTGGTTGGAGGAGGAGAGATTGGTGAAGTTATTGCATAGTCCCACATGATTTGTAACTACTTTCTATTGGATTTACGATTAATATAAACTTGGCCTATTCCCTTAAAGTTCATGTTTTCTACATTTTCTTCTCTATTGTTGTTTCAATCTTCATAGATAGATCTAGTTTATCTAATCATATATAGTAGGAGAAAGATTTCCTTTCTTGGTCTTCACACGACTTAATTCGCGTTGAGGAGCTTGGAGATCAAGACCAAGGATTGGAGAAACGAGGAAAAACAATGGAACAAGGTACGCCACATTCTTCTTCTCTCTCACTTAACTGGTCGAGTTAGGTTTAAAGGGAAAGTAGCAACCATTTATTTTATTATGTCTTTGGACCAAAGAATGGGTCTTAGTCCAAAGGGGATCTTAGTCTGTCCACAGGGTATGATTTATGACTCGACTAGGGAAGGAATTTGAATAGTCTTTCCTTTCTTTCATCTTGTATCCTTGCTTGTGATTAGATATTGCATGTTTGATGCATTATTTTAATTTATTTCCCCTTCCCTCTTTTTTTATTTAAGATTTAATAGAGTCTTTCACTGATTGTATGATGAGCTTTATCTTTTGGAAGGTATTTTTAATCTTTTTTAGGGTCAACACTACCCTGTAGTAGATACTAGGGTGTCACTAGCCTAACTGGTGCTCCACCTTATCCTCCTAGGGAGTTGGTGCTCCACCTTAGTGTTCTAGGGAGAAACATAGATATTTTTTCCCTTGGTAACATGGGCGACAATCTCTCCTTTTAGGTAGTTTTATGGATTTTTGCTTGGTTCTACACAGTCTTTTGTTGAGGGGATTTTATCCTAGAGCCTCCTGTTCTATCTATGACATTGTTTTGATTCATAAATTGACATTTATTACTTATTTATTTTCCTTCTTTCATTTTGTAAATTTCTCCTAGTTGTGAAATTGTATGGTCCCCTTGGTTCATCCTACCTTTCAGTTGTATGATCTTTGTCTCACAATTTTTTTTGATTCCTTGACTGTATAGGAGTTTTCATAAACTATGTCTTACGAAGGTTGTTGGTTATTGATCCCATTTTTTCTTCGTTGAAGAATATCTCTTTTTGAATGAATATGACTCTCTTGCTTACCACAACCCAACCTTGAATGTTAATTCTTGCTTCTCTTTTTTTGAGGATTTTCATGAGTTTTTGTTTTCTTTCTCTTTTGCATCTTTGAGTCCTTAATTGAACAAGTTATCTCATACTTGATTTGTTTCAGTTCTCATCATTTTTTGAGTGCACTTTGTTTGACTTTTTCTCCTCGTATTTATTTGTGTCAAACATTGATCTCTTTCATCTCACTTGAAAGATTAAGAAGAATAAAATCTTCCATATCTCATTGCATACATAATCTAACAAATATTTTTTTGCATTCTTTAGGAAAATTATTTTGGTACATGTTTGGAAAAGAGATAGTTTTTCATGTGCATTTTGGATTCATAAACATTTTATTGGTAGTTTGGAATCATGTTTCTATTAGAGATTGAAAGTTTCATAGTTCTGAGTTCTTACTTGTGTTAAGAATAATATAATTCCTCTCCTTCTCATGCATAGAATTCATAGAAAAGAATGAATTGCATCTTATTCTTTTGCACATCTTATTCTTTTTCATTCTATGGGAGTTGAGTCTCTCACATCATTAGTTTCATCTCTGTGAACCTTCTGAGTAAAAATCCATTAAAAAAAACCATGCACTAATAAGATCAACCATAATTTTTTTTGTTTTAAGCACACCAATAGTAGCAAAGGATTAGGGTCTTTGGACTAGGAAAAGTGAGTAAATTTTTCAAGACTACTAAAGAGAAAGTAGAGCACTAAAGAGTGAACAAACCATATTTTTATATAAGCATAGAAAGGAATCCCCTCTAACATAGGGTCTAAAAATGAGGTCACGTACAGAAGAGAAGAGAAGATTACCCCTCCAAATATTTTCCAATCGTTGTGGAAAGAGTGTATACTGGGGGTTTTATTTATGTGTCACCAGTTTCAATTGTTCTTGGTAATTCGTGAATCTCGAATCCATTTAAGGTCCTCAAGAGTTTTACTGGTTCACTTTCTTTAGTCCTTTAGAAAAATATAAAACTTTGATATCATACCCATACGTTCATTTCTGACTATCGACTGTATTGGCTCAGAGGATGACTATGAGTTGGTAACCATAGTGGCCTTTCCTAGGTATCTACAGAGGTGACTATGGGAGGATTCACACTCTACCTAGGGAAGATGTTGTATGACACTTTCAGTACCCTTGGAGGGTGATCCCTTGAAAGAAAGGGTTGCATCGAGAAGGGTTTTTACATGGAAGTTGGTGTAACTTCTTCTCATTTATTCATTGGCAGCTTAACATCCCATCTTCAGAAGATCCTTGAACCTATTGTTTCTTGTTTGATTTTTTTTAGTTTTCCTAGGAGTGTGTTTCTTTTAATTTCGTAGTTTTCCTTAGGATTGAATATATCATAGTATACAAGGTATGGATATTGAAGTTCAAAAACCTCAACACAATATTTCTTACAAAGGAATGTTCGAAGATCAAACTTTTGATAATAAGATCGTAGCTCCTGGAAGTGGCAAACATGTAGAAGAATTGTTTACACCCTTCATAGAAATCCTTGCATCTTACATGAATGCTCTTTTTACTGATCCACTCGGTCTACCACTCACTGATACACCATCCTACTGAAACCTATTCTTCTTACAATTTACCACCCAGTTCAACCACTACCCAATATTTTGGCATGAAACCATCATTTTTTGTCTTTTCTTAAGGACCTGGGAATTTATTAGTATACATAACTCATGTAGTTGATATTTTTGGTTCTTCTTCTTTATTCCTAACATCAATGAACCAGGTAACGTTGACTCAACCACTTGGGAATACATCTTCATTCACACATGGGTTAGGTAATATTTATGATTCACTATTTCCACACATGCACACACCAAGTGCTTCACTTAGTCGTCCCATTGGTAAGATGGACATCAGTCAAGTCGTTCACACAACCACGGTTACACAATATACTCAACCTCTATCTCAATCCCTACATATGAGTACAAATTATGTTGGAGGTTAGTATCAATGGGAGGCCAACCTTTCGTTGGGGGGAAGCCTTAGCTGGAAGGAAAAAATTTTCTGGGGGGCAACCTTTGTGGTTGCAACATCAACAATCCTAGGAGAAATCCACTCCTAAAATTCCTTCTATCCCTACTACCACTGACATGTATTTGGTACAACCATATCGAGGAATTTGTAATACTTTATAGGGTCAAAACAATTCCGTGAGAATAGCTCAACAAGAAACTTTACCCTATCAATTCATAAACCCCATGATTCCAACACAACATTCCCTTCAAACATAGTATATGGCAGGTCCATTGGGACAATCAAAATATATGGGGGGACCATCAGGTCAATCGCAATATGTAGGAGTTCGACTTATTCAATCACAATACATAAGTGAACAACTAGGACAACCATCATACATGGGTGGATAATCAGGAAAACCATCTTACACAAGTGGAAAACCCCATATTCCACCATACATGGGAGGACCATATATCTTTTCCATATCGCTGCAACCTGGATATGGTTCCACTAGTTTTCCCATGCCACGTGGTTACCATGAGTGTCCACATGATAATTTTATTTTTTCAATTTTTTCTACATTATATATGCTAGATATGTCATGTTTGAAAAATGATCCCATTTACCATGCCCCATTTTGGCCCACCATCCTGGCCAAATTACCTTTCGACATCCCAAAATTTGATGGAAAACCTAGGGAAGATCCTAACAATCATGTTATGACTTTCCATTTATGGTGTTATTCCAACTATTTGATGGAGGATTACATTTGTCTAAGGATTGTTCATAGATCACTTATAGGTTCAACAACCAAATGGTAAATTGAGATTCCACGTAACTCCTTTGTCGACTTTAATTTTCTTTGCATGGATGTCATGACGCATATCCAGTTACATGTACGGTATGAGACTGGTACAGATATTTTGACCTCACTCCGAAAATCATATTTCACCCACATATCTAATCATATTCATGAGTGGAGACGATGGAGATGGTTAATTAAAGCTCCAATTCTGGACCAACTCTTCACGTATTGGTTTACAATGTCACTCTTCTCTCCCATTTCCCGTGATGTTGCTATGGGAAGTGTTGTTACTGGGGATCACACTATCAATTATTCTCAATATTTGGACTTTTTATATACATAGTCCAACACACTTTACGATATGATCCCTAATGCTCCTCGCTCATCGAATGATCCAACAAGACCTACTCCAAAACTAGGTTCCATTTCAAACACTAAAAATATGTCCACTCCTTCTAAAACCTCTGAGGTTAATGTAGTCCAATGTACTTCATCTCATAAACTATGAGTTAATAAGAAAAACAATAGGAAATCCAATAAATATTCTAACGAATAGGATACCGAAAAGATTATTGATACTCAATCGAATAGGAAGGCTAAGTTTCCTTGCATGATTGGTGATGAATACCACTACATGAAATACTTCCCTCATCATGAGGAAGTTTCTAAATTTATGAAGAGTACCTCCCAACTAGTTTAGTAGCAGCATATGGTTGCAAAAAATCATACCCCTCCAGAGGGGGGAAAACACAGGTCATTTCCACCATGGGAATGTTTCCTCAAGCACCTCTAAGGATAGATGTTTAATGCAATTAATGTAACAACTTATGTAAAGACTTATGAAACAAATCCAATTGATCATGCCAATGGAAAGGCTATTGATCATCCCTCCACATTCACTCCTCCATCTTCTACTCCTCTTCAAATTGAGAAGTCAATTATTGATGCATTGTTGTTCCTGTCTCAGGGAAAAAATTGAAAAGTGACATTTAATCCAAGTGTCTGCACTACCCAAAACTACAATATTGTTGAAGATTTGGTGAAATCACCTACTGATGTTTCATCCCTCAAAGTTCTACAAAACTTTCCAATTCAATGTAGAACCTTGTTTTCATCCATTAGGGCTATGGATACAGAGGAATCAAATCTGATTATGTTTAATATGGACTATCTTAAGGAGAGACTCTCACACCACCTATCATTCCAAATTGAAATTTTGGTTGGTGGAAATAAAATTCATTGCATTGTTTTGGATGAAGGAGCCTCCAAATGTGTCATGTATTTTCCTTCATGGAGATCTATTGGTTCTCCTAAATTTATCCCGTCTCCTACCACCTTGAAATAATTTGATGGATGTGGTTTCCATCCTCACAGATTCTTGCAACTTTTTGTTGTGACATTAGATGGTAAAATTGTTTTGATCGATATTGAAGTGGTTAACACACCCATGGATTACAATTTGTCACTTGGTCATATTTGGTTCTACGTGATGATTGTCATCGCATCTTTAGTGTTTCACATTTTACAATTTCTGCATCAAGAAAAAATTGTCATTGTTGACCAACATGACTATATAACTCCAGATGTCCACAATTCTTTGAAAGATAATGCCCCTTTTCTAGGAATCTACTATTGAGTGTGTAGGAGTAGGTCTCCTTAAGTACTCCTTGCTCATAGGAGTTTTCCTTTACCTTCTCTTGACACCCCACATGTTTCCATGATAAATATCATTTCGACTCAGGTGCAACAATCCCTAGAATAACTTGATCTTTTGGTAGTACTTGGTATTTACAAGCATAGTTTTTTTCCCGTGTCAAGCTCATTAAAAAATGAAACAAACACTTACGAGCATAGTTCATTGTCTCTGTCAATCTTGTCAAAAAATGAAATATCTTCCCCTCCATTTGAATCGAGTCTTCCTTTCAATCAAATACTTCAACCTTCTTTTCCTCCATGTAGTGAAAATATTCCTATTAGTAGCTAGATGCCTAATTAAGGAAAGAAGAAGAGTCGATAGAGAAAAAAACACCTTGGGGAAGGTATACAGCCTCTGGATATCATTCTATAGTTAATCTACTAGATTCTATCATGCAGGCTCGGGGTAAAATACCTCTAGAGAAGCCTACTGCTACAGGTGATCCTCACTTGGGGATTGTTCCCATCATAACATAGTAGGTTTTTCTAGAACGATCTTAGTATTTTTTCTTTCTCATGCTCCTAAATACATGAGAATGGGTTACTGAGATTAGTCTTTGTTATTTCTCGTGCTCTTTAATAGTACATCAGAATAGGTTATGTAATATACTTTTATCTCTTTTTCTAACTCTTTGGATTTTCCTTTAATCTATTTGCAGACTCCCTAAACATGAAAGGTATGTCGAGTGAGATTGTTTCCTTTAATACTCGTTAAAAGGATTGAAAGGGAGTATTTCGAGTGATAATTTATATTTTTCTTGGACTCATGAGACTAATTATGAAAAAATAATATTCTAGTCCAACATGACTAAAAGAGTTCTCCCTTGTATTGTTTTACACTTTTTTTCGGGTTTGGGAGACTAAATTTATGAAAAATTCATCTATTGATTCATCTTTAAGTTCTTTTCAGACTCTCTAAACATGAAAAAACCTTGAGTTCATTAGAAAAGAAATAGGTACTCATGAATCATTATGGGGGGGGAATTGAAGGAAGAGGGTCAAGATTTTTGGAATCCTTTATGGCAGTTATTGTTGTCCCCCTTGAGCATGGACCATGTTTTCATATCTCCTTATAGGTGGGTAATATTTTTTCCTCTGATTCATACCAATTCTATGTGTCATTATACTTTTTCATTTGAGTCGAAGAGTGTTATTATTTTCATCACATTATGTTCTCGGTACTCATCGAGTCAATGCTTCCAAGTCATTTGTCGTGCCTCACAATTGTCAATGGAAGTTTCACTTCAAAACATCCATATGTAGTATTACAAGTTTCTATTTCCTATGTCAGTCCATACTCATTTTATCCACCATCTTACTTCACTTTCCTGTGTCTATTTTGTGTTGATGATGGGGGATACATCATGGCCCCCCTTCAGTGAGTCTATTCATTTCAAATTCAACACATTATCTAAGAATTAGAATTAGAAACCAATTAGTATCTTGGGCCATGCATGCCTCAATGGTAGGCCTCCTCGCTTCCCTCAGTAGGTTTACACCATTAACCTTTGATTAAATTATTCCACAAATGTTTGACCTCAGTTGATTTATTTAGATTCACTAGAACGTACTAAAGGTACCTTGGGATTTTCATCATTGGTGATTTCCCTCACACTTTTTAATGTTATACCTGAATCACCGGTAATCAAGTGGTTTCAACCATGTTCAACATCAAGTCATATATTCAAATGGGTATATTCATACCTTCTCAGGATAGGGATGAAGACCCTGGGTTGGGTGCTGACTCTGTTATGTGATTCTCCCAGGATACGATCGAGATCATTTGAGCATGTAAAATATTTTAGTACAATCACCATGCTAGAAATCTTAATGATATATATATGGTCACATAGATCCACATTGTATTTATCTGTGGCTATATTTATCTTCTCATAGATCCACTATGTATTTTTCCTTTCTATGATTAGTTTGTGTCATGGAGGTATAGATCCACATTGAATATCTGGTGCTTATATTCGTAGTGAGTATTTTCATGGATCCATAGTGTATTGGTCACTGACCATGCTTTGAGTCAACTCGTATTTTGAGCATAAGTATACCTGCCTTGGGAATGGAACATATATGTATATGGATTGATGATTGTTTCCATCTTATGTCAGGTTCTACAACTCCAACACCCTTGCATTAAAGATTTTTTAAAGTGTTTCGGCCATCAGTTTCTTTTTTGACCTCATATTTTAGGGGGCATATGTTACACATCAAAATGTCACACTTAAGTGTTGCAAAGTAATGTATGCACCTTGTTAAGTGTCACATTCATTGTCCCAAGTGTTGCATTCAACTTACCAAGTGTCACATTCAATTTTGTAAGTGTCACAACCCGTTGACACCATGAAATAAGTTTGTCACAATTCCCAAGTTAGTTTGGAAGAAAAAACCCACCATTTGATGTCTGAAACCACACCTTTTTCTTTTCAAATTTAACATTTTTTTGGAATTTATGAAGTATGGCACTCCCATACTCATGTTGAGGGAGAGTTGGTGATCTCCCTGCCTTTATTAGGGGGCACCAGTGGTGTTTTGTCTCACTCAAAGAGAGCACCAATGTAGTTAGAGGAAAATATGGCGCATCCTGACTATTCGTAAGGGACAACTCTTAAAGGAGGAGGTTGTTTTGGTTCGAATTTTTTCCTATGGAATTATATTAGGATCAAATAGAAACTCATGGAGCCATATCCTAAACCATTTCTGTTAATTAACTCATGGTGGTTGAGCCTCCCAATCCTATAAATTGAAGGCTTTTCCAAGGTGAAGGGGGAAGGAATTTGTTGAATTATCATCATTTTGATCGTAAGATATTAATGCAAGGGGCTGGATGAGGAGATCTTGGTGAAGTTATTTCATAGTCCAACATGATTTGTAGGTACTTTCTATTGGCTTTACAGTTAATATAAACTTGGTCTATTCCCTTCAATTTCATGTGTTCTACATTTTCTTGTTTATTGTTGTTTCAATCTTCGTAGATAGATCTACTTTATCTAATCATATAGGGTAGGAGGAAGATTTATTTTGTTGGTATTTGTAGGAATTCATTCAAGTTGAGGAGATTGGATATGAAACCCAAGGATTGGAGCAGTGAGGAAGAACATCATAATAATGTACGCCACATTCTTCTTCTCTCTCACTTGATTGCTTGAGTTAGGTTGAATGTAAAAGTAACAACCATTTGTTTTATTTTTTCTTTGTACCAAAGAATGGGTCTTGGTCCAAAGGGGAGCTTAGTCTGTCTGAAGGGTAAGATTTCTCATAACACTAAATCAAAGCCAATTTCCTGGAAGATTTCCTCAGTCCAGAAAGATATTGATAGTTCAAGGAGCCTGACCTAAATTGGGGTCATTTCCTATCAAGCTATGGAAGCATTGAATTCGATATTCCAACATTCCAAGAAGAGGGAACGAGTGTCATAAACCTAGAGACCAAGAAAAATATTTGTCTGATCCACTTCGAATTTGAAAGTCCAGGAAAACCATCCTTTAGCAAGAACTAAAATTTTTAGCTCATGCCCAAGGTCACTGGAGAAGTTTGAGGAAGTCCACAATTTTAGGGAATCTGAAGAAGGTCTTTTGCTTGAAAATATGCCCACTAGGGTGGTGTTCTTCATGTTGATGATCCTATGGATCTTTAGTCCATCATTGAGAGTGATGTTTATGGGCGTGACCCATTGCTTCATGCATTTCTTGGACTTCCACGCCTGGTCCATCCTAGTGGAAAGTTTCTTGGGGTAGAAACTTAGGTGGCCTAGTAGAACTTGATATGAATAGTTATGACGTAAGACTTCTAATAAAACCTCTCAGTCAGAAAACCATATGTAGCTATGAGGGGAGAAAATATGGAAAGAGCAGGGTGGCCAATTCTGATGTGCAGGAATCATTGTCCTAGGGGGAAGGGTAAGATAATTGTGGAGGACGAAAGGCACAGGTATAAGAGACATAGATAGGTGGTAGCAAAACATCAGAGTTGGGAGAGGGGAAAACATGGAGGTGAGTGTTTGAAGACTCTGGAATTGGGAAAAGTAGTGGATCTAGGGGAGCTGTAGGAATATATTCTCAATCGAGAGAGAGTAATAAAGAGGGGGGAATATCTGAGGGGTCACAAGAGTGAGAGAGTAGGGCACCCAAATCTCATAGGGAGAGGATGGAGTGATAGAATAATTGAGGAGCTCCTACTCCTCAAACATATCTCCCATTTGATGAATACAAGAGAAGTTCTGTGAAGGGGACGTGGAGAGAGGAAGTGTAGATTAATGAAGGAGAGAGAGGTGTGGGAGGAAAGGACAAGGCCAGATCCCAAAGAAGGAGAGACAAATACTCATGGGTGGCACAGATAGAGGTGTTGAGAAGAAAGATATCGAGGACTAGGATTTTTCTGTGTAAAACCTAGCCCAGAGTTTGAAAATGAAGAGATCCGCAGAGCCATCACACTAATAGAGAGGGAGAGAACATTCATTAAAATACATATAGTGAAAAAAAAAAAACCACACATGCGTTAAACTATATTCTCAAACCATTAAAACAAACTAAGGTCTTATAATTGTAACCCTAATAACCCTAATAACCATTGACCTTAATATATTATTAATACATTATTGTTGACATGGTTAATTATTAATATAAATTAATAATATTGTATAAAGGTTATGTATGTACAATATACACATACCCTTAAAGTACCCCTGGTATAATATAGCTATTATGTATATTAATAGTAACAAATAATATAGTTTATTATTATTATTATTATTATTATTATTAATTAATTAGTAATATATTAAGTGTTATGTATAATAACAATAAAGTATTAATAATATGTTTAATTACTATAATTATGACTAATAATGACTAATTAATAAAGCATTATAAATATTTTATTAATAAATTTAATAAAATATTATTATGTATTAATGTGGTTATTAATAAAGTGTTATTAATAGTATTTATTATTATTAGTATTATTAACTAATAACTAATGCCCCTTTTATAATAATAACTGTATTGATTAACCTTGAGAACTCTAACAACTTTAACTTAAACACTAATAACAACGATAATATCCCTAACCCTAATAATTATTGACTTTAATATATTATTAATAAATGATTACTCACATTATTAATTAATAATTATTATATAAAGGGTATGTATATTTAATATATATATACATAATTAAATTACCCTTATATAATATAGTTAATTATATATATTAATAAAAACTAATAATATAGTTAATTATTATTATAATTATTAATTAAGAAGTATAAATATATTATGTATAATAATCATATATATTATTAATAATATTATTAATGATTATACTTATGATTAATAATGATAAATTAATAAATTATTATTAATATTTTATTAATAAATTTAATAAAATATTGTTATGTATTAAATTTTAATGTAGTTATTAGTAAATTATTATTAATAACTACATTAATACATAATAATATTTTATTAAATTTATCTTAACCTCATATTTATTAATTTTTTAGAGGGATCTAATCTTTCTAAGTAAAAAGGCTTTTTAAAGTGTAAAACTCCAAGAAAGGCTAAAAGTTTGTACCTTTAGAGATTTGATCTCTCTCCATACATAATAGATACATGATAGATCCTGAGATCAATCTATATTAGTGGTACTCTATAAGTGTTTTAATTATTATATTTAATGATTAATTGAGCCAACTTGTTATATATATATATATATATATATATATATATATATATATAT
>CBVK0100189123.1:0-14064 GCA_900067695.1 Picea abies | reverse complement strand
TATGCACTTAATAACTCAATAAAGTAGTAGTAGTTAGTGATTCCAAGAAATAATTTGGCTTGGGATCATTACAGGGTTCGAACAGGGGAGACTGAAACTGAGCTTCCATGAGGAAAGGGAAACATCATAGGATTTAGAGAAAAGGCTACAGGGCTAGAGGGAACAGAGGTTTCCCTTTCTTCAAAATTAGTAACTCTAATAGGAGGAGGAGTAATGAAACATAGAGTGGGAAAATATTTCTATCTATCGGGTCTAGACCAAGGTACAACCTCAGATGAAATAGGAATGACAAATATTTCTCCTTCCAATCCAAAACTAGCAGGAGAAAACTTAACAAGAACACTCCCAAACTTTAAACTTTGGGAAACTCCAACAGTTAGTACAATAGGAAAACAATAAGAAGATATCGGAGTTTCTATAAGAGGATAATGAAAATCATCAGAAATACCTAGTTCAGCAGTAGAATTACTTTCTCGAAGGGCCTTTCCCTCTATGATAATTTTCTTTGGGTCAACTTCAGGTGTTTCTAGAGGCAGCTGTGGAGTAGACCTAGTGTGTTTTCCTCTAGAAGCCACTACTGAAATAGTGGAGTTTCTAGTGGATTCACATCAATGGACTTGCCAGGTGCACATTTTCAATCCTTGATGTACTAAGTTCTGATGCACCTTCATAACTAGTAACCTTTGTCGTTCAATCCTAGGGAAAATCTTCAATTCGTCCCCAAAAATGGTGTTAGAAGTGTTAGCACTACAAGTCACCTCCAGATTGCGTTGAAGGTAAGACCAGTACCCATCAATTTTTTATGTCACGGGTTGGTTTTTAAAGAGGTCGAATGGGCGCAGACTTGAGATGATATTGTTTTAACTTAGAAAAGATGGAGTAGCATGCATAAGAAATTGAGGTCTAGAATCAACTTTAGTCAGTAAGTTGCAGTAAGGGTGAATATAGGGAATACTTGTGGAGAGTGTAAAGGTCTGCTATGGATATCTGGCCTTCCAACAGCCTAAGGAGGAAAAACTTAAACACAAGATCTCCTTGAATTTGAATCTCAAAGAAACTGAAAGGAATTATAACAACACCATGATCAAACATTCATCATAATATAATCACAATAATTCATGTGAATCAGTCACTCATGAACTCTTTTATTATGATAGGGAAACAAGAGGGAGTAAGAAAGTTGACTGTCATTAAACAAGAAATCTTAGACTACAACGCATAACCAGAGAACCAGAAGCTTCATTTAAAAATTTACAATACGGGAGCTTTGCTCTACCATCGACCATAAAAATATCAAAACCGAGTATTTATACTAAAAATTTTTTTCCACCATGAGAGATGTGACCTAGCTATTACATTCAAAACTATGCGTCTGCATCTTCTTCTGTCATTTTGCAGTTGCATTCTTCTGTCATATGCGATCTCAGATCAGTATGGGCTTTGCAGGAGAATCCATTGATAGGGGAACTTTCGGTTGATAGTCTACCTACATGGTCGTCTTTCCATGATTTCCATTTATGGTGTGAGACAAGGTTTCAACAACCTCCCCCATTTCCATTAACTACTTTCATTAGGATCGGGATTTTCAACAACCTCCCCCATTTCCATTAACTACTTTCATTAGGATCGGGATGGAGTCTAATATCCATGAATGTTCTCGGAGATCCTCACGATTTCTTCCAATCGATCTTGACACCTTGAAAACACATAGATTTTTTCCTAAGACCATCATGAGCACTTTCAGCCTTTGGCAAAGCCACCTCTATCACTCCATGCGACCTCAGGCTCCCTTGTGAAATTTCATAATTTCGCATTTCGGGAGTTTTCACTCCATTCAATCTCAAAAATCTCGATGCTTGAGCTTACGAAATGGCCTATCCAGATCAACGACCAGAATTTCTTCGAATTTGACGGCCAGGACCAGCTCCTCGAAAAACTTCAGCCTCTCTCCACTTAATAGGCTCTTACTTTTATTTATGTCCCTACTTTCCATACGACCCTGGGTTATGATCGTGGGCCTAATTCCCAGTTTCTTCGTGATTTTGCGTTTTGCGAGTTCGCACTGTGTTCCATGCTGAAATCTCTGAGTCATGAAATTACGATTGCCTGGATCAGGTGACACGTGTCCCTTTACATTATATGGCCTAGATGAATATCGACGTTTCAGTACCTTGGGCCATCAACATTTTAGGACTTGGGATATCGGGACCTCTCACTTGCACTTTTCCGAAACAACTTTATCCATGTTGATCCTGCACCACATGTCTTTTTGAAATGGATAGCTAAGATTGACCTCGCTTTTTTGGACCTATGTGTGACATTAAAATTCATGTAAACTTATGGTATTGATAGCCTGATGGATCTATTCCATTGAAAGCCGATCTAGCTCGCTCACTTGATTTGAGTCCACATCGGACCGCTCCAAGTGTTGTGCTTTGTGCTCACAACTGTGGCCTATGTAAACAAATACCTAGTCGACTCGTTGAAGGATAAGGAAAGAAAAATGATCATTGATAGAGGTAAAGAGAGAGGTGATCAACCTCGAAGTAAATAGAGAGGATTAGGGATGATACTTCTCAGGCAAGCTGACAGGGAAAAACAAGTCGATCAAACGGATGGAGGAAAACAGAAAAAAAACAAAAAAACTACAATCCGAGAGGAAAACTAATGATCTTATCTGCAAAAGGAGGAGAGACAGGAAAAAATTGAAGACTAAGGTTGAAACCACAAGCCCATAAGACTCTGACAAGTTTATGTGATAACAGACAGGACAAGATGCACTAATTTCAAACAGGTACCACCACCATATAACAATGTGCAATAGTAGTATAATAATGCATAACTACAATACAACAATGCACAACCATATTATAACCTTTTACAGTATAATTAGGTATCTCAGTACAATGCATCACAAGGATATCAAGCTGGATACAGACATGGAGGATGAGGTAGAGGAGGATTTGGACAAGGCAGAGGTCCAGGACAATATGCAACAAAGTTTCCACTTCCACCTGTGACATGTATGTATTGTCCTGCAACAAACCATGATAAAGAAGAATCATTGACACTATTGGGGAAGAACCAAGAAATGAGGAACCAGGACAACTAGAATGTATAGTAAATTTCTATAGAATCCAGAGATGATGGAAGAAACATCCACATAGACATGCGAGGAGGAGCTAATATAGGAGCTGGCACAGTAAGATAAGATCCAGTGTAACATCAATGGATGAAGAAGAATACCGAACCACAAAAGGAATTTGATGCAGAAAAATAAAAGGAAACATTCAAGGAGGAAACACAAGAGTTTCTTAAGCGAAATTTTGCATATACATCAATTGTGCAACAAAATAGGAACTCTCCTATGTACAATATTCCCTCCTCAATGGACCACACTAGTGAAGCTCAACCTTTAGAGAAAGTAAGTAACATAAAAACTTGTCTGCAATCTTGTGTTAAGTTATTAAATAATCCATCATATGTTAAGATCTTACAAAATCTACTAGAATGATGTAACATAGAGGTAGAAGGGAAATTAGAGAAAAAAACAATCAATCATCTCCATACAATAAGAAGAAGAAGAAGAGAATTCATACTGAATTCCAACATTGGAGATTTCAATATGGGTGATATTATACTAGACTTAGGCTCTTAAGTAAATGTTTTATCTAAGAAGACATGGCAGTCTATGGGACAACCCACACTAGGCTATTCACCCATCTAGCTGAAATTAGAAAATCATCACATATTTTTACCAATTGGAAGACTTAAAGGTGTGATAGTAGATTTAGATGGAGTGTGCACTATGGTATATTTTGAAGTAATAGAAATAGTATATGGTACAACACCTTCTCCAAAATTTCTTGGACTGGACTGGGAATTTGATAACCAGTCAATAATCAACATGAAGACAAGGAAAATGAAATTTGAATAAGGTGAATATAGATTAATTGCACCATTAGATTCTCCAGAAGGAGAAAGGTTTGTAGAACCCACTTGTTTAGATATGGAGGAAATAAACTAGTTGTACAGAATCACCGCGCATGAAGAATATTATGTCAACCCAACTGCATATTGGGTACTCAGCTAGAGAAGCATCATGATTCCAACTTAGATACAAGTTTGGAGAATTGGAAAAAAATATTACATGAAGTTTCCATAAGAATGTGTGCAAGAATAAACTATGGAATAAGATAGGTTGGTACAAAGACAAGAGAACCTATCAGTTTCCATGGGGTAAATGACCTAGAGGAATTTATGAAAAAATATGAAGAGAAAGTATTATAAAATCAAAGGATCTTATCCATATATATTTCACTCAAGGATATACCTACAATATGGTGGGGTGCACACAAAGAAACAATTCATGATTGATACCAATGTAAATGACTAATGTGCATTAGATTCGATGTAGAATAGGGGAGAAGTAAAATGCAGAAGTATGATGGACAAGGAAAAATAGATGAACACTTGGAGAAGTTCATAACACAATGGAGGATGACACCACTAGAAGAATGACCTCATCACTTCATCCATACATTGGAAGGAATCCAAAAGAATTGGTATGTAGACTAGGAGAGGCGCATAGGTACTACCAAATGGACAACATTACAACATTGATTCAACACTAAAAAATATAAGAGGAGTGACATTTATTGATGCACCAATGGTTGAAATCATGACATAATATCAACAAATGAATAGACAAAAATTCAAAGAACTACTTTCATGCTATCATGTTGAAGAGGAAGCACCAAGAGGAGGATGATCTGTGCAACATTCATATTATAGAAATTGAAGGAGAAAGAGAGGTGGAAGGTCCATCTCTAGAGTTAGAAGTATTTGTTGCACTAATCAAAGTTAAGAAAGTAAACATTGCAATAACTGACAATCCCAATATGGCAATTATTGGAGATGATTGGGATGAACAAACAATAGAAATAATAATAGAGTTACTGCATGAATACATTGACATGTTCCCAATAAAATTTACAGAGATGAAAGACATAGTAGGAGATCTAGGAGAGATGAATATACCTCTCAAACCTTAGGAAAGACTAAATCATGGGACTTAGACCATCCATGCACAGGGGACTTAGACCATCCTATATCATTTGCAAGCAAAAAAATTTCAAAATCAAAGAAGAATTACAACAACACAAAAAGAGAAAGCCTAGCCATGATATATGCACTTCAGAATTTCAGGCACTATTTACTGGGTAAACACTTTAAGATGTTCATAGATCATTCTACCATCAAATATCTAGTAAACAATCCAGTGTTAGGGGGAGAGGATCTGTATATGGTTATTTCTATTTCAAGAATTTGATTTTGAAGTGATAGTCAAACTAGGGAAGAAAAATGAAGGACCTGATCACGTGGTAAGGGTAACTACTGGAGAAGAACCTACCAATTTGGAAGACAACTTCCCTGATGCACAACTATTTTCAATACAAGTAGTTGATGAATACTTTGTTGATATTATTAAATACTTAAGTATAAGGAGTGAGCCACATAATTTTAGCACTGCGAAAAAGAAAAATATGTTAGTCAGAGCTGCAAACTATCAACTTATTTCAAGACACTTATATAATATGCATGTGCATAGTATTTTGAGAAGATGTGTACTAGAACATGAAAGACCCGTAATTTTGGCAGAATCTCATGAAGGTCTAGTTGGAGGACACTATGAAGTAAAATATATTGCATAGAAGGTATTTCACGCAAGATTATGATGGTCAACAGTGCATAAATATGCTAAGGAATATTTCCAGAAATGTGATGTCTATCATAGGGTTGAAAAACTCAACAGAAGGAATGAGATTCCCCTAAGACCACAAGTAACCTTGCAGGTATTTTACAAATGGGAAATAGACTTTCTCAGACCAATCAATCCACCTGAAAAAATATAAGGAGATAAATATATCTTTATTGTGACGAAATACTTAACAAGATGGGTAGAAGAAACACCAATAAAAGACTACAGCGCAGAGACAACAACACACTTCTTGTTTGAGAAAGTGATCACCAGATTTGGATTTCCAAGCATTTTGATGAGTGACCAAGGAAATCAATTTATCAATAGTACCTTCAGTGATATGACTGAGGATTTTGAAGTCTATCACCAAAAGAGTACACAATACCATCCTCAGGAAAATGCAACATTAGAAGCCTTCAATAAGATCTTGGAAAATGCTCTGACAAAGATCCGCAATGTCAATAGGGATGATTGGGACTTGAAAATACCAACAGTCTATGTGCATATAGGACCACATGTAATAATTTGATAGGACAGACACCATTTAGATTGGTGTATGGGAAGGAAGCAGTGGTACCATTAGAATTTTCATTACCCAGTCTACACGTATCAACAATTACCAACATGAAAATAAATATGTGTAGTAAAGGAGAGATCAAATCAACTAATAGAGATGGAAGAGGACAAGAATCTAGTAGGATTTCACTAGGAACTACAAAAATGAAAAGACAAAACCTGAAATGAAAGACATATAAAGAAGAAGGGTTTTAAGGAGGGAGACCTAGTCTTGCACTATGATAATAAATTTTTTCAGCATCTTGGTAAATTTAGAATGCATTGGCTAGGGAAATATGAAGTAAAGACTGTCAAATATGGGGGATCTATTCAGCTAAAGTACTTGGGAGGAACAAAACTGAAAGGAATGATCAACGGTAGACAACTAAAAAATATAGACAAAATTTTGACCTCCCAACCCTTACAAGTTATAGTGCAGTGAGAAAGGCATGTATATAGTGTATTATAGTAGATATTAGGACAAAAAAATGACTAAAAGAAATAAAAATGAGAAAAGGAAGAAAAATGAAATACAACAATGGAAAATGGGAAAAAAACTCTAAAAGACATAAAATTTGATTGAGCCATAAGAAAATACAGAAAAAAATCCACGCAAAGTAATTACTGTGACAATATCGGGAGATAATGCACATGAAAAATTACAATCAGTGAAAATGCACACAAAAAGTCAGAAACCAACATGATCAGGTCTATAAAAGGAAAAAAGAACGTGTTTATCCCACACTTAGCGAATTTTTATCACAGAGTGAGAAACAAAGTGTGTTCCCTAGCTAGCATTTGACTCAAAAGAAGGAAAGTGTGTGAATTCAAGATCGGATGATTCCACCAAAGTTTGGCCCTCCAGACCAATACATCTGGGTTACTGAGCAGGGCCAAAGGCATAAAGAAAGAATTCCACATATCGAGAATGTGGTTGATATGGAGGATGTTACCACCTCAGACACACAATCAATCAGTGTGAAATGGGTTGAGGAAGAGACATCGACAATGCAACAAGGAGAAATATGGTAGAGCTCCAGGGCCCATATTACTATTATGAACCCTAAGCTTGAGATGCCTACGAAGCCTGAAAAAACAATGGGACCATGAACATCCCATGAACAAGAGGAAATTTTGGTCGAATACATCATCGATTGAATGAAGTCCAGAAGAGAAGAAGAGGACAAAAACACAACAGAGGAAGACACATCTATTGTGGGACAAAAAATAAAGGCGCCAAATGCCATGGATGTCACACTCCCCTATCTCCTAGATGTATTCATTACTATGAAAGATATGTTGGGAAAGGTACCTAAGATTAGGTACATCGACCATGATGTGCATGATGCAAATAAATTCCCAAATTTGTCAAAGGAGAGTTATCTAATAAAAACAGGGGAAATTGGATGCATAGGTAAACCAATAATGGAGCTCACTCTATGGAAAATAGGGCTCTATAACCCAGGCATCATGAACCTATTGGATATACCGCATTTTAGGTGTGGTAAGAAAATTGGATTTTGTATCAAACAACTAGTTTCCCGCGTGCATGGATTCATCCTGTTGATGGACATGCTAGTATAAATAGATGTGGCACTAATTTCCAAAATCATAGGACTCACTATAGTCGACGCACAACAAAGCATGCGAGAAAGAAATCACAAAACTCGTTAAAGTGCAGTTTGCAACTACTTGGGGGAATAGAGAAATTGTCATCAAGGATATCAATGACAATGCGACAAGGTTATCTAGCAAGATTATGGCTTGTAAATTATTGATGAAATAATGCAAAGAATAAGCACCAACATGGGTTATTGTTGCAGTCACGCAGTGTGAAAAACGCATAATGTTCTGCTGGGAACCATACATATTAAACCAAATTTTAATAGATTGTAGAGACGCACAAGAAAATGGATCCGGGTTCTATTACTCATGGATGATCATCATGATAGCTTTGGCAGGGTGGTAGGAGCCAAAACTCTTGACATTCTTAAACAGGATGGGGAAATTCTATGTGTCCATATATGAGTCCCTCTGGAAGGACAAGGATAACAAGACACAACAAGCAAATAACACATTTTTTACAATGTTGTTGTAAGATATACAACAATGCATAACTAATGTATTATGCATACCAGTGGAGGTAGTCTAGGAGATAGAGGGGATATCCAAGTTCAAGGCATCTGGACATGACATGTGGATCGAAAGAAGGCTTGGATAGAAATGGAGTATTGTGTAACCAAAGAGTAAGTGGATTGGATATTTAAAGACTGGCTTACGCAGTGGCAGCTACCAGCAGAAAAATGAGCCATGAGGATAGGCATAGAGTAGTCCTCTAGGCCTAAAGATAAGGACGAGGAAATATTTTCAGCAAGAACAAGTATCCTAGATGATAATACTAGAAGGGTTACAATGTGGAATCAACCAAATAAGAGCAGCCTAGTACCAAAATGGCCAAGGAGGATAGGAATAGAAGCAAGGATAGGAAGTCAACCATATACTAGGAATAAGGATACTTCCTAGGCTGGATAAGAAAGAACATAGGGGAAAACAAGTGGGGTGCAACCCTCATAGATAGTATGGAATCTCGCATAGGAAAAAGATGCATGCAAGAAAAGGAAATATGACACAGAGGACCCAGACATCACCCTCACAGAGGATGATGCTGATCTAGTCATGGACAAGGTCCAAGATATGGGCGAAGATGTGATCTACATTATAGAGGCACAAAGAGAAGAGATCATGGGAAATCTAATATAATTCCATGAGAATATCCAACAATTACAGATCCAAGTAGGACCACAGGCCATTTTGCAACAATAGCAAAAGACACAACGACCGCCTACGCAGAAAGAAGGAGAGGAGATAGTGAAGTTTTTAGTCCAGAGCATAGAGACATTTACAGTAATGTGCCAAATGATCATATTCAATCAATAGAATGCGCATAAACCGTTGGAGGTGGTGGAACAAGTGGAAATGGTCATGGAACAAATAACCACTAACGTACTATACAAACTCTATGCCATTGTCATGCAAGAAGTATAGTCAAGGGCCTGCGTAGATGAAACAAAATTGGAGGTGGGTAGAGGGGTCACAAAAATGCTTCAAATAACATGCAACCAACTAACTAAGGAGAAGGAAGAGAAGAAATAATGCATAAATAAATTATAACAAGGATTAACAATGACTTACAATCACATCCTAGACAACGCACATCACCATAGAGAAGCATAGAGGAGAAGATCAACTTGATCGCAGAAACAATTGACCAATACTAGCAAGAGATTGAGAAGATCAAATAAAGGCTCAACCCTATGACTCCTCCTGAGGTTCGAGAACGGAGAAAACAAGAATCTTCACTCCAAATATTTGAGATGGATAAACAAGAAAGGGAAGCAGAAGAAATTTTTGACAGAGCCTCGTAGTTATGGACAACGCTGGAAGAAGAAGAGAAGGTCCAAAAATGGGACCAATAAGGGGAGACAATCACTTCTACCATACAAGAGCTCAAACAAAGGAAAAAAACAATGAGCATCATAAAGCGCTTGAAGGGAGCTAAAGACATGATGAAGCTACAGACAACGTTGAAAGTAGCATAGACATAGAAGAAACAAAGACAAGCTGAATTGGAACTCCTCCAAGAACAAGCTGCACAAATGATTTCACAATTGGAGGAAGAGAATACAAGTAGATCGCAGGAACAAGTAGATATCACATAATTAATGCAGGAGGAGATAACAACGCAGATGGTAGAGGTGCTAACATGCAAAGCTACGCAGATGACAGAAAAAGGAAAGGAACTAGAAGAAATGTTCCTTAGTTTGGGCAGGGAAGTTCGGGGAGCACGCACCACTTGAGTGGCTCGATATGAGCCACATGTCAATGTTGGGGGCCTTTTGGGAACATGAATTTTTTTAGAAGGAAGGATATTTTTGGTGAAGGCATATTTTTGGAGAAAAGGTATATTTTGGGAAAGACCAAATTTTCGAAAGAAGACCTAATTTTGGAATGTACACAATAGAGGGTAGTGAAGTAGCATGTAGAAAATGAAGGAAAATAATCATGCAAAGAAGGAAAGAAATGTGGCACGTAGGTAGGAAACCCTTACCATGATAGGGTTAGGGTTTTTGATAAATATTGTAACAACTATAAGCCTAAAAAGTAGTATAAATAAGAACCTAGGAGGTATCAGTTAGGGGTTCGGTTCAGTTGTTATTCAAGAGTTGTAAGTTCATAATTGTTGATAATTGTAAAATTTGTTGAACTGTAGAAGACTTGAGGAAGCCATATTTTGAGGGTTAGGTCATAGGCTAAGAAGCCTAGTGTGATATATTCTATGTCACAGAGGTTCTTGAACCTCTTCATGATTGTATGATTGGAGATGTAATGCACACAACACCATATTTTGTAGAAAACCTAATAAAAGATTAGAGAAGCCAAATCTTTGTGGACATATCCTAGGAGGGGGTGAACTATAGTAAAACATGTGTTGTATGCACCTTTTCTTGCATTTTTACTTTCTGTTAATGATTATATCATGAATGAATGGTTAAGATAGATATATCATAATGCATGAATGGGCCTAAAATTTGAATGAATCCTAGGAATATTTTAATGAATGACATGGTGGATGCATGAAGAAGATAAAATACCATCCCAAATCCCCACTTATTCCTATACTGTAAGAAATTGAGAATTGCAGTCACCCATAAAGCTATATCAGGTGATACTGCGTAGTACACTCTATGTGTTATGTTGCCTCCTCATTTACCAGGAGGCCTGATAGTTTTAAAGTGTTTTTTTGGAAACCTGTTGATATATGAACCTAGGCTAGAACAAGAATTGGAAGAGAGATTTAACCCAACAATCAACAAAAAAATCCCAAGTGAGATCGACCACATATATTCCAGTCTCCTCTAAGGAAATTGGTTCCCAGTAAGTTTCCCACCGATGTTTGACATGGGGGGGAGACTTAATTAGTTCAAAGGTGATATTTTCCCTGTTGGATAAATTATGAACAAAGAAATAACCTTCTAGCAAATTTAATCATTTTCTCAGGCATCCACATCTATCTTTCCTTCAAATATGGGAATATCAAAATTAAATTTTACCTTGAAGGGTGTCACACTTGCGAAATGGATTCTTTTCAAAGATGCCTCAACCACCATAATTAGTAGTCTTTGAAGGATTTGAGAAAATTTGTCCATCATCTCGTTCCTCTGTTGCAGGAGGGATTCCTTGAGAAACGTTTTGAAAGTATCTCCTTCTTTTTTATCTCTCTTTTATTCTGGCATGGGAGGTCACTTGGGTTGGAAAGAGAAGTTTTCCTCAATAAACAATATCTCAAGACACAAATTTCTATACTCTGACCTCATCGAGGACCTGCTCGAAGAAATGATAAGGAGAAGCCAACTCTAATACCACTGATCTAGATTATTTGCATCATGAAATGAGAGAGAAGATATACTAAAGAAATGTATAGAGATATCTAGGATATCCAATAATATAATATAAATACATCAAATATGAAACCACAAACACATATATACAATAGTAAACAAGTTCTATTGATGAGATAAATGTACAAAAATGTATAAATATAGAGTGAAAGTGATTCTATAATGGTGGCATCTTATCTCTGAGAAGAGATGTGATGGATACTCACATCTATAGAACATGGATTACAATGAGGCTCTAAAGGCCATTTTAACAAAAATAAAATTGAAAACCCTAACCCCGGAAGATCAAGAGCCAACTATTTTGTAGACCCTGTTTTGGGTAGTTTGGTGTATCAACTTCCCAGGATCGTAACTTTGACATGAGATCTTTGTTTTGGGTGCACGATAGCTCGTTGGAAAGGTGTCATAGAGGATATTCATTTTGGGGGCCCAATCAAATCCTTGGCATATTATAATTGGGGTTCTCAATCCAAAAAAAAATTGATTTACGCCCTCAAAATAGCCCTGAAAGTTTAGGAACCGAAAAATTACTAAAAGTAGTAAATTTATAGACGATTGTTTGGACCCAGTTGGAATAGGTCGGTGGCCACCAATATCCACCTATATGAGGTTTGGTATCTCTTTATGTTATGTACACAAGAGAAACTGTAGCATGTCTCTTCCCGTCAAAATTAAATCTTTCGATCACCCCTTGTGGGTCTCTTTATGGATGCTTCAAAAGGTTACTCCTACCTCTCTACAAAGGAAACATCAATTTAATTCCACTCCAAATTTGAAAACCTATTATGGATAAAGCATGATCTTAGAAAATTTGCAATCAATTTGAAGAAAAACGTTTCTACAAATGAGGAAAGATTAGATCTCTCAAAATTCCATAAAGATATTTTTTGGTTCAGAGGATGAATAATTATTTATGTATATGATACTTGTTATGGAATCATCTTTGGGGGTGCTTTTACAAAAAATTCTGTAATTAGAATTTTGAATGGTTTCCAAGCCATTGTTTGAGAATTTAACATAATTATTTATTATTTAGCAATAGTTTTCATTTATTGACCTTATCCCATGGTTTATGGAACACCTATAGAAAAATTGAGATGAAAAAAAAGGTTTTATGTGGCTAATTCTACCATGCCTTTTAAAAGGGGTTTTCATATTCTACCTTGAACTTCTTCCTTGGTCCTTTGTAATTATACAATATTTTTTGTCTAAGAGAGGCTATAAATTATTCAAATGGTATTTGCACAAACTTTTCATCAATAAATGAATAATATACCATATATGGGATGGATAAGCTATCACCTACAAATGGAGCTTCTTGGGAACATAAGAAGATACTCATTTACTACATAATTCATGTTAAATATTGAAGTCAAAACCTTTCAAGGAAGGAAATTTTTTGATGAAACTATTTTATTTATGGTTTGATGGTTTGTCAACAACCAACCAAAAATTTAATTAGTAGAGTAGAGGAAGATTTAAGAGTCCATCCCACAATTTTAGGTATTTGACACAACCTTTTATAAGTTTCCCATCCTAAGTTAGGGTCACCAATAATAAATATTGACTACAAACCTATGATCTAGTGGAGCTAATTCTTCCCATATCTCAATAGATCACCATGGAATTTTGGAGGATTAGATCATGATGGTATTTTGGAGGGTTATGATGAACATATCTTTCCGAAGTGTTTGACACCAATTGTCACATACCTCAACCTTTTTGAAGTAATAAGAAGACATATAAAATTTTTGAAAAATGAATATTTCTTAAACATATTTTATTACATTAATAAAATGTATTTTCCTTCAGCTAAATAAAGAAATTAGGTATAAAATATTTTTTTTCCATTCATATAAAAACATGGACCTAAATGAGAGCTAAACTACTAGGAATTAAATTTTCATTTCAACCACTTTTGTTGTGTATTACAAGTGATAGGGAATATCTGAATGCCTCTCCTTTTCCTATTAAAAAGGGGCAAGCTAACCAAGACCAATAATGTATGATAAAACTTTGTATCAAGGAGAATAAACCTATCCCTTACTTTGGCGATTTTGATGATGTCAATAGATGCTTGGGGTGAACTATACTTGAATTCAAGTCAACACAACTCTTTATATCAATAACAAATCAAATAGGTTTGACATCACCCCACAAGCAACACACTTTGTTGAAAGGATTAATATGTATCAATAACAAATGGATGTCAAAGTTTACATTTTTTATAGTTTATTTGTTACAGTAGGATCATGTCATTGTTTATATATATATATATATATATATATA
>CBVK0100189122.1:0-14064 GCA_900067695.1 Picea abies | reverse complement strand
TATGCCCCAATTAAGTGGTAATGAGCCAATATTAGGGCTTAACAAGGAAAAAATAACACAGGCCTAAACAACCTTCAGAAAGACAACGCCTCAGCTGTCGAGATCCAGTGAAAAATATGATCCAACCGAGCAGATTGAATTGATTCAAGTAGCCTGTACTGAGTTGGAAGAAAAAGACAAAAATATGGAAGTGCAGTTGCGGGAAAGAAAATTAGAATATGAATTACAACCCCGCAAGCTAAAGGAACAAATGGAAAAGGTTGTTCTGGAAAGAAACAATGCCATAATAACAATGCATGAAACGACTATGGAGTGCACTACAATTTTCAAAGAGATGAATGATTATATGGGATTCATCTCATGGTGCAACCACAAACTGGAGGAATTTCACTTAAAGATTCAATCCCTTAATGAGGAAGCAACCAAATCCCTATACCCACTAGAACAACAAGTGAAGTTTGATGAAATTTACCAAGTATATAATGATATGAATGCATTGTTTTAAGCCCAGATAGTGGCCAATAAATACCTACGAGAGTTTCGACCACTAGCCCAAGACGCCTACCTACAGATGTATCAAGTAGATTCTATCACCAAATCATAATGGAATTCCCTTGTTGCATCCAATCCAGAAGAGTTCACCATAAGTGAAACCTAGTAGTTTGTTGTTGAATATTTAGTGCTTTCCAGGAAGTGGCAGGAAAAATTTGAGAAATTCCAAGAAGTCACGAAGAAATCCCTAGAATGGGTACCTGAATTGGGCCCTTCATTTGAAGGAGATAAAGATGAAACAATCTAAGATGGAACTAGAAACAACCTAGAAGCAGAAGGAAAGTACAAACAACAAGCCAACCTAGAGACCACGAAAGAGATAAACACTTGACTCGAGTTGAGTCACAGATTGTGGTAGGAGCCACTTGGGCCCTTCGTTTTGATAAATAGAAGTTGTGTAAGATATTTCAGAACTTCGTTTTTTTGATAAATAGAAGTTGTGTAAGATATTTCAGAACTTCGTTTTGATAAACATAAGTTGCACAAGCCATTTTGGAATCAGACATTTGACCAAAGGAAGGAACATAAAGCAGAGAAAAGGGAATGCACAACAAGAAACATTTAGAATAGAGAACAGTTGGAAGGACAATGCAACACCAGTTTTGGGAGAAAGAGGTTGCAACTGAATCAAGAAGAAGAGATAACTCTCAGGTTCTCAACCAACAAGCCTGGATCAAATTATAAATATATGGGATAAATATGATTGTAAAAGGGTTGCTAGATTCATTATTGTAACTGTTACTATTGGTATTGGCTAGGTCATGAGATTTGGGATAGAAACTAGAATGATAATGTTATATATTCATGTAGTACTATAGTATTGGAAAGATAAAGGGATTGAGATAACCTTGTCTCACAATAGTACAAAAGAATTTTCTATTATCTTTTGGCATGACCAATTGTATATGTAACTCAGGTTGATATTGTATTTTGAGAAGAAACATGTTATATGATAATACAGTGGGAGACCCAAATTTTCTTGAAAGGATATTGTGTACTTAGTCTTTTGAATCTATTGAATGTTTTGATGTGTTATATTTTATGTTTGAAATTCTTAAATGGTTATATATTACATCTAAATTACATCACAACTCTATTTTCTGCATTCTCGGTTAGGAAATTTTCAGTATTGCAAAAGGTTTAAGCTATCTAACACAACTATGCTATGAATATTGATGTTTAGGATATATTTATGAGTATTCCCCTTACCCTTCCCTATCATATTTTTCTTAGTTGTGCTTCGGGTTAGACTTCTTCCCTCCCGAGAAGATGAAAATGTGGACACACTAGACTAAATCAATACCTTTTGTTGATAACTTGAGAAGGACCCTGGTCTGATCACTTTTGCAACAACAACTGGCCTCTTTTAATTGTTTGGGAACTTCATTCTTTCATAAATTAGTAAAATACATTATTTAACATGGGGAATCAAAACCTGGGTATTAAAGTCCCCTCCCCCTTATTTTGGCACTATGCTCACTGCATATACAAAAAAGAAAATCAAAATTTCAACATTATTCAAAACATTGTGTGTACTCTTCCCACACCGTATCTTTATGCTCCCAAGTAGCATCTTCAGGACCATAGTAGGTCCACTAGACTTTTACCAACTCTATAACTCGATTCTTGAGCATTTTGAATTTTTCTCCATTATGCCCATTGGTTGGACCTGAATGTGCCTCTATGGATCTACCTAAAACATATTCCAACCAATAAAATTCTTAGGATCATGTATATATTGTTTTATCAAAGAGACATAAAATACATTATGCACATTCATGGAAGAAGGAAATACAATCATGCATGCAACCAAACCTATTTTGTCCAATATCTCAAATGGACCATAGAATTTGATTGTTATATTTTTACAACTACCCAACTTCAATGAGATCTTCTTGGGCTTCACTTTCAAAAGAACATGATCCCCCACTTTAAATTCTCTAGCTATCATATTCTTATGTGCATAAATTTTATGTCTATCATGAGATTCCTTTAAATTTTGCTTAATTCTAACCATATATTCTTCTATATCCTTGAGAAATTCTAGCCCAAGTACCACTCGTTTTGTTAGGTTGTCCCACCTCATTGGAGTATTGTATGTACTACCATACAAAGCTTCAAATGGGCTCATTTTCAATGAATCTTCACACCCATTATTATAGGCAAATACAACCAAGTGAAAGTAATCTTCCAACTTAGATGGCTTATCCATCACATACATTCTTAACATGTCTTCAATTACTTGGTTGACTCTCTCTGTCTTCCCATTTGACTTTCTAATTTAGGTAGATATTAGTGGCAACTCACCTATTCCAACTCACTCCTTTTAACAATTTTAGTTCAACACGCCCTTCTGTAATTCTTTGTAATTGTGGGTTCTACACTTTTGGGGTTGTTTAAATCCATATAAAACTTCTAGGTGGATATTGGTGACCTCCCACCTAATCCAACCGTCTTATTTTGGAAGTTTTCATGTCAATACATCTTTCTCTACTTCCAGGGCCATTTTGGGGCCCTAATCAGTGTTATTTTTATTTCCACAATGAAACTATAGAAAGAGTTAGAGTTTGATAGCATAATGTGTATTTACCGAAAATACCTTACTAACAAGCTATGAGGCACCTAAAATGGAGGTCGTATGAAAAATTTACGACCCCAGGAATTTGACGTACCAACTTACCCATCGGGGCCCATATAACTTTTGGTGTTTCATCTCCGAGGGTTAGGTTTTTGGATGTTTAGGGTTTTGGAATTCATGAGTAATGACAAAAATGCCTATGGATCCTCATTGCAATCACTCTACTCAGACAGATGATCATAAAAGCCACATATCTTCTTAGATATAGCTACCACCATTCAAGCAATTTGTTTTTATTTCTGCAGTTTTATAGTTTTAGCCTATTTTATTTATTCAATAGAAGTTATTGTTCACTGGATATATTTTGGTTTTCTTTGTATGTTTATTTTATTGTATTCAATTTGTTATTTATTTAGTTCCTCTCATAAATCTGGATTGGTGGTATCATAGAGGTTTTCTCTTCATTTATTTTTCTTCATGCATGTCCCTGACAAAATCTGGGTACAAGAAATTGGGACTTGGACCAATCGAGCCTTTGCAATATCGATAGCGTCGAGCCTGACAAAAAATCATGGGGGACGAGAATAAATATGATGGAGTAGGAGATACTTTTAAATTGTTTCTCGAGGAATCCCTTGTGCGACAAAGAAACAAAATGATGGACAACTTTGCACAAATCCTTCGACGACTTCTCACAGGAGACACATATTCATCAAGTGACCATGCAACCTCCTTCAAGGTACAAGTAAATTTTGATATTCCATTATTTTAAGGACTGATAGATGTGGATGTTATAGATAAATGGTTGAATCTGCTTCGAAGGGTATTTTTGGTCCACAATTTTTTCGATAGGGAAAATATTACCTTTTCACCCCTTAAGGCCATCCCCCATGTTAATGACTGGTGGGATACTTACTTTGAGAAAAGGGCCATAGAGTAATATAAAATATTTTCAGTCACCCTTACATGGGAATCCTTCAGGGATGTCATTAAATAATAGTACTACCTTGTTGGAAGCTAGGAGGACCAATACACTAGATGGACCACGTTGCGTCAGGAAAGGGACCAGATAGTACCATATTTCACCAATATTTTCCATACCCTGTGCACCAAATTGGGTATCAAATACTCTGAACGACATATGGTGCTCAAATATCGCAGTTTTTGCATAGATACATTCAAACAGAAATGGAGTTTCTGAACATCACATCATTCAGTATGACTTATAGATATGTTGTCAAGATCAAGAAAAAAATTAAGAAGAAGAGGTGAGAGTTTGGATCTGCAAAATCCTCATAGCTGAAGCAGGGCAAGGGCGACCCCAACCCACAAAACAAAGGACAGAGTAAATATGGCCACTCTCATGACAACCAGTCCAATCTGCAACACAATAAGAGTAATGAGAAGTCGAAGAAGGACAGGAGAAAGTTGTGTGAATGCCATAAAATACCTTGGCACAACACCGAAGAATCTCACTCCAAGAAGTCACTAGTGGATGGTATGAAAGCTTCCAAATCATAGGCATATTCTAAATCTGAATCAAATCCAGAAGGAGGGAAGCATATTATCGATGTTGAACCCAGTGCCACTGTCACTACCAACAAAGTCCAACAAAGAGAGCAAGAAGAAATAGAGGAAGGGGAAGGCCTCTTTCAATGACATATGTAGGTAAAGGGGGCTCCGCTTCATTTCATTTTCGATAGTGGAAGTTAGAAGAATCTGATATTAGCATAGGTTTTCAAGTGTTTGGACCTTCCAATGACACCACACCCGCAAGCCTACACCATTGGTTGGCTTCACCAAGGAACATATCAATGTGTCATCTAAAAATGTCGTCTTCCCTATGACATCAAGCCCTTCAAAGATGAGGTGTTGTGTGATATTTCTCCCCTTGAAGTTTATGATGTTCATTTACGATAACCATATTTTTCGAAGTGACATGTTGTGTATGAGTCTAGACCCTGCAATGTTATTATTACTTTGGGTAGACAATTGTACAGGATGACAAAGGTAGTGTCGCCTACCATTGTTTCTTTAATATTTGATAAGAAATGTATTAAGGTCATTTCATAGACCAGGAAGCTCGTCTTCTTTGTGATCTGTGCTCATAGTAAGAAGATGGTCGCCACCACACCTGTGACCTCTAAACATGACCTCTCTTTGTAGTAGAAGCAAGTGGAAAAAATCATGGAAGAGTACAAAGACATCTTCTCCTCACCCACCGAGGTACCGATCCACTACCAAGTCAAGCATCCAATTGATCTAACATTCAGTGCACCTATGTTGAATGGACAATTTTATCATTTCTCATTGATGGAAAATGAAAAAATCAAGCTTCATGTCCAAGAGATGCTTCAAAATGGGCACATCAGACCCAACTCCTCCCCTAGTGAAAGCCCGATTATACTGGTGAAGAAGAAATATGGGACCTAATGGCTCTGCATTGATTATTCAATGTTAAACAAAATCACAGCCAGGAATTGGTACCCAATTCTCCAAATTGATGAACTTCTTGACCAACTCAAGGTGGCCAAGTTCTTCAGCACAATTGACCTAAAGTATAGCTACCACCAGGTTCCTATCGAACCGATTGATGTATGGAAGACAACTTTCAAATCTAAAGAAGGTATCTTTGATTGGCTAGTCATGCCCTTTGGCCAAACAAATGCACCAAAAACTTTCATGAGGTTGATGGATGATGTATTGAGACCCTTCACTAACTCTTTTGCGGTAGTATATCTGGATGACATCCTCATCTCTAGTAGAACTAGGGAGTAGCACATGCATCATATTCAATAGGTTTTGAGCACTCTACGGCCACACAAGATATATGCCAACCTGGAAAAATGATCATTTGGCATGAACAAGGTCAAATACTTCGACTACATTGTTGATGAACATCGGGTACATGTGTATCCAGCTAGGATCCAAGTCATCCGTGACTGGCCACCCTAATCCAGAAATACCCCACCTATAACAAGGAAATGTATTCCATTGCACAATCCTGTCATCAATGGAAACATTACATTATGGGAAAGGAGACAATCATCCACACTGATCACATGCCTCTATAGTTCATATAGACACAGGGGAAGTTGTAGAATGACCACCATTAGAAGTGGTACACATACCTACAACAGTTCCATATTAACATCAAGTATAAGACATAGAGCACAAATAGTGTTGTTGACTGCCTCCCTCGACCTCCCATGGATGAACTCACCACCGTGCTCCATTCCTATAGGCACGAGGCATCTCAGTGGCTTCAAATTTATCAGCAATATCTTGACTTCGCCACCACCTATCGGATCTTGGGTACATGCGCGAATGTCATTGATTTTCAAATTTAGGATGGAATTTATGCCATCTAGGCCACCTCTATGTTCCTGCAAGAGAGCATTCAAATTTTATTTGGGAGGCTCACTATAGTCAGATCACATGACATTTTTGTGTGGAGAAAACTATGGTCATTCTACAGAAAACAATTTATTGGCCGAAACTTTGAGAGGACTTCAGCAAGTATATCAAATCTTGCACTATGTGTGCCATTGGTAGGCCAACCATCAATAATAAAGGATTGTACACCCCTCTTCCTGCTCCCGAGAGGCCTTGGGAATCCATCACAGTGGACTTTTTGGCCTTTCGTCAACCAAGCAAGGAAATTATTTTGTATTTATGGTGGTTGATAGGTTTTTAAATATGGACATTCTCATAGCCTGTAAGAAGAGAATCACATCGACAGATACTATCAAGATCTTCTTCGAACGAGTTTGGTTCTATTTTGGGATAACACATACCATCATCTCTAATTGGGACAACAGGTTCCTCAACACATTTTGGTTGAGTTTCTAGTCACTATTGCACACCAAGCTCACTAAATCCACTGCCTTCCACCCTCAAACCGATGACTAGAAAGAGGTTTTCAATTAGATGATTGTTCACATCCTGTGCATGTATAAATATGATAATCCATGTACATGGGATGAGAGTCTTCCCTATGTTTAGTACAACTACAAGACGACTCTCCATAGCTCCACTAATCATATCCCATTTTAGGTGGGGATGGGATTCCAACCCCTGGGTCCCATTGATGTTGCACTACCTCTTGCAACCATACAAACAAAATATTTCCATGTTCAATATGAGGCTAACAAAGACACCAGATTCATTGAGAGGATTCAACACATCTTCCAATAGGTCCATGATATTTTGAAGAAAGCTAATGCTAAGTACAAGAAGCGCCATGATCAACACCAAGTACCACACAAGTTTCAGGTGGGAGACAAGGTCTGGCTACATTTGCAGAAAGAACACCTTACAAAGCCCCATCAGAAGCTTCATCCACTTCACTATGGGCCTTACACTATGACCAAGGTTGTGGGAGACAATGATTTTGAGCTCAACACTCCCCCCTTCCTTGGCTTGCATCCAGTGTTAAATGTGGACCTCCTTCGGTCATATTTGCTACCATTATTGGAGACCTCAGAGATCATAGAAAAGTTGTCACCAACAGAGCTCAACAATGACTACATGGAACGATAATCCACTGATCATATAGTGGACACATAGGTCGAGGGCACTCGCCAGTAGAGGATCCATATTTATCTAGTTTTAAAGGAAGGGTAGCTCCTTCACTAAGGAAAATGGCTTACCTAGGTCCAATTTCAACAAAATTTCCTCACATGATGGGGGAACTCAATGCAATGGATACCATTTATTCCTAAGTGGGGAGGATTGATCCATATGGATATTGGTGGCCACCCACCTATTCCAAATATTTCCTTTTGACAGTTTTAGTTCAACACGTTCTTCTGTAATTATTTGTAATTGTGGGTTCTATACTTTTGAGGATATTTGAATCCCTACACAAATGCCAAGTGGATATTGGTTTCCTCCCACCTAATCTAACTAGATTAGTTTGGAAGTTTTCATGTCAGTACATCTTTTTGTACTTCCAAGTTCATTTTGGGGCCCTAAACAATGTTTTTTTATCTTTCCACAATCAAATTATATATGGAGTTAGATTCTGTCAACCTAATGTGTAGTTCTCAAAAATACCTTTCCAACGGGCTATCATGCAACTAAAATGGAGGTTGTATGCAAAATTTACGACCCTGAGAAGTTAAGGTACCAACTTACCCATTGAGGCCAACATAACTTTTGGCATTTCATCTCCTAGGGTTAGGTTTTTTGATGTGTATGGTTTCCAAATTCATGAGTAATGTTAAAAAGGAATTTTAAGTCTCATTGTAATCATTTTTCTCATATAAATATGCATAGAAGCCACATCTCTTCTCAAATATAGTTACCGCCATTCAGGCAAGTTGTTTTTAGTTTTGCAGTTTTACAGTTTTATACTATTTTATTTATTCATTAGAAGTTATTGTTCACTAGATATCTCTTTTTGTTCTCCATATATCTGTGTTATTGTATTCAGTCTATTCTTTATTTCATTTCACTCATAAATCTGGATCACTATGGATAGTATGTTGTGCCAAAGTTCAGATTTGTACAAAATCCTTTAAACAATCTCCTCCATAAATTTGAAGTAAATTGTATCTCTGTCTGAAACAATTTCCTTAAGTATCCCATGCAACCTAGCAATCTCACTCATGTAAATTTATGAAATATTAGTTGATGTATGAGTCATTTTTATAGGAGCAAAATGAGCATCCTTTGTCAATTTATCAACAACTACCATGATTTAATCATGTCTCCTTGATGTCTTGGGAAATTTAGTAATAAAATCAATGGTTACCACTTCTCCTTTCTTCTACGGAATTAGTAATGCCTGTAGAAAACTCATTGGGTGTCTATGCTCATCCTTCAATCTTTTACATTCCATACATCTGACAATGTAATCATCAACATATTTATTCATTCTTGGCCAAAAGAATTGGATTCTTACTTCTGCAATTATTTTCTTGTAGCTAAGATGTTTGGCATATGTAAAATTATCCATTTTTTTTAATACCAAATTCCTAATTTCTCCGGAACTAGGAACATAAATTTTATTTTTATGCCTATGTAATACATCTTCCTTCATCTCATATTCTTTAATTTTTTGTTGTATATTTTCCCGTTGTAAGATTTATTTTACCTGTAGGTAATTATAATCTATAACAACATCTAAGATTCTTCTCTTCAAATCTAATTGATCCATACTAATGGTTGTAGCATGCATGACATGTATTTTTCTACTATGTGCATCAACAACTTTATTTTATTTTTCTTTTATATGCTTGATGTCAAAATCGTATTCACCTAAAAATTCCATCCATCTCATTTTCGTGGCATTCAAGGTTGGTTGTTCAAAAATATATTTTAGACCACTATGGTATTTTCTTAATTCAAATCTCTTTCCCATGAGATAATTCCTCCACATATTCAATGCATGAATAATGGAAAGAAGTTCCAAGTCCTGTGTGGAAAATTTCCTTTCCTTTCATGTTCTTTAAACTTTCTGGAATCATAACCAATGACATGTCCATTTTGAGTGAGGACTCCACCAAGTCCTTCCTTGTATGCATATGCACATACCACACAACTTTAATTTGGGTCAGCAATCATTAAAATATGTTCACTAGTAAGTAATTATTTCAAAAAATTAAAGCTCTTTTCACACTCAGCTTTCCATTCAAATTTAATTCCCTTCTTTTGCAAAGAAGTGATGTGATGAACAATCTTAGAGAACCCTGCTATAAATATTTTGTATTAACCAACTAATCCTATAAAAGATATGAATTCTGAAACATTCTTGGTTGTTTTACATCCTTTAATGGCTTCAATCTTCTCTAGATCCATTGCTATACCTTGTTCTGAAATAATATGTCCCAAGTAATGGATTTGTTCTTGGTAAAATGAACACTTACTAAGCTTGGAATACAACTGATTTTTCCTTAGCACTTACAATATCAATCTTAAGTGATGTTCATGCTCTTCCTATGACATATAATGGATAAGTATTTCATCCAAGAATACTATGGAAAACTTATCCGAATAATTTCTAAATATGTCATTCATAAAGGACATAAAGATAGTTGGTGGATTGATGAGTCCCAATGGCACCACTACAAATTCATAATGCCCATACTTGGTTCTAAATATTGTATTATTGATGTTTTATTCCTTGATTCTTACCTAATTTTATCTTCATCTCAAGTCTATCTTTGAAAATATATTTTCCCCTCTTAGTTGACCAAAGAGGTCATCAATTTTGGGTTGAGGGTATTTGTTCTTCATAGTGGATTTATCTAGCTGTCTAAAGTCAATATGCAACCTCAATGTTACATCCTTCTTTTTGACAAAGAGAACTAGTTATCCCCAAGGTGAAACACTTGGATGTATGTACCCTTTCTTCACTAATTCTTCCATCTACATTTGTAATTTTTTTAATTATAGTTTACTCATTCTGTAAGGTGTTTTTGATACTGGGGCAACTCTTGGTACTAAATCAATAGAGAAATATATCTCCCTCTTTGGTGGAAACCCTACTATTTCTTGTAATACATCTTCAAACTCTTGCAATACCAAATACTCTTCAAGGCTTGGTCCTTTTGTCTTTTCTAGCTCCTCCACATGGGCTACATACAATTGACATCATTTCTTGAAACATCTCTTAAGTCATAAGGATGAAATATCCCTTATAGAAATGGGTCTTGGAACTCCTTTCGCAGTGCTATGTTTTTCATGTTCATCAAGACACGTAAATGTCTTTTTATGACCAGGGATGATTTTAAAGATGGAAATTTATATTGAAATGTAGAAATATGGGCTAATATTACTAGTCCTTAATATGCAAAATGTAAAATGTATGGCGATAGTTTTGTAAAAATATTGGAATTTCTAAGGATTTAATATAGCTTCTAAAACATTTTGGTGGTTTTTGAGGTAAAATAATTTATTCTATGGAATTTGGGAAAAATGTTTTTAGAAAAAATAGAAATTGGTGAATTTTTTTTTGGGAAAAGCCATGGAAAATTAGTAAAATTGTGAAATTTATCCCCTAAAATCATCAATGTTTATGACAATATAGGAAAACATGATGTTTTTCCAACCAATCCATTCCAATTAGAATATCATAATATCCCAATGGTATAATATTTAGGTCAACATTAGTATTCACTATGTTAATACTTATGGGACAACCTCTAACCATCTCATTGATCCTTCTTTTCGTTCTAGTGGCTGGTTGAACTAAACTTGAATTTTCAAGCTTCGTTTTCTCCAAATGTAATCTATCCACTATTTTAGGATCAATGTAACAATGGATTTCTCCTAAATCAATTAAAATAGTAGCAATATGATTAATGATCTTACCTTCCACCTTGATCATATTAGATTGACAATCTTATTGTCGATCTCCTATGGATGCATATATTCCACCCATGTATTATACTGTTGTAGCCTCTTGGATGTTGTGCATGGTATTGAATTTGTCTTTTATGTGAGGGATATCCTTATGCAAGTGATATTTTTGCATCCCCAACATTGAATTGGTGGCCTCCCCCTTTTTCCCAAAGAGTCTTTTATCTTGAATTCATCCTTAGCAAGTTGGCCTTGCTGATTTTTATTTGGACTATTTATGTTGAAAGGAGGTTTGAATCCTTTATTTCTCTGATCGGACTTCTCTTTCTTCTTATCCTTCCAAGATTTCTTCAAATATTCTCTGCCCTTTCCTTACTCATACATGTACTTATCCTTCCTAATGGTCTCATTCAAAGTCCCAGGCTCATCATATTGAATCTTCTCTTTATAAATTGAAGGCAGTCTACTAAAAACCCCTTGTATTTTCACCTTCTCATCTTTTATTTAACAGTCCCAATAACTTATTTTCATACTTTGTCATAGTCATGCTTCACAGTATGAGCTCAAAGAAATCCTTCTTTCTCTTGTCATAGAGGTGCTATGAAGCATACTCCTTCTAAAAATATTTCTTGAATTGCTTCCAAGTGATCATGCTCTCATTTATGTGTTCAACTTTCTTAAGCTAATCCCACCACATAGCAACTTTTCCATGTATATGGTAAGTAGCAATTATATATTCTAGGTTAGATGAGAATTTTTCAATTGAAAATACCCCCTGAGTCCAAGAAACCATGCCTTTAACATCATCTTCCCTTTCTCTTTCACCATCAAATTATGGTGTCTTAAGCTTCCTTGACTCTCCTTGCAAACTTTCCAATTTGCGCCTTCTTCTTTGGTGCCTAACAAGAGACACCTCTGGCCTACTTATTGAATATTCATATGCATATAATTAACTTGTTGAGTGAGGTGAGTCGTGTCTATGAGTTTCAATAGAACTTTTTCAATAACCTATTATTTCGTAGTTATCTCTTATTTCATGATATATGGCCTATTCCTCCTTACTTGAGTTTGATCCATTATGTGTTTTCCTCTGCAATTGATTTATGATTTGCATCACTTGAGAATTTATCTGCTTTTGTTTTCTTATAATCCTCTCATTTTATGATTTTTAGATTTGTACTTCTATTATTAGGATTCTCATGGTCTCTATTATTGTTTCTTGCTACTCTATGCCCTTGTGTCCATTTTATTCTATCTTTGTATTACCAACACTGATATTTTGTCCTTTGGCTTCTTTATCATGACTGAGTTTTCCCTCTCCTTCCTTGATTTATTGAATATGAATTCATATCTTGAACTAATATGTTTATACCCTCTAACTCTGCAAAATGTGCAAGAAACCATTTTTGTTGGAAATATGCATATAATGAAAAAAAATCAATTAATACTACAGGTCCTTTTCTACTCAATTTATGAATATTTATATCACAACTCTCCAAGTTATAACAGTTCCAGGTTAGTATCCTTTGATTCTTGTTTCCAACAATTGTACTCTTTCCCTGATATGATTTATGAGATGAAAGTTATGGCTTCCTGAAAAAAACACTTTCACCCCACTTGTGCATTTTCTCCACTGGTGAAATTTTATTGAAATGCCAACTTCAGTCTTGTGCATTTTCTCCACTGGTGAAATTTTATTGAAATGCCAACTTCAGTCGATTGTAGATGAAAATATGTTAGGAGCTAGAGAAAAATTATATGAGGCCTAGACAATAAAAATGGCGAGGAATTCAAAAAAACTTTCATATTTGAAATCTAAGGCACCATTAAAAAACTAAAACAATAAGGAAATGACAATTTTGCCCCTTTTTCACCTCTTTTTCTAGACCTTGAATTTTTGGCAAAATTGGTTATCTCTCAATCTGTGCACTTCTGACAAATTTTCACAAGACCAAAGTTGTCTATCTTTATGAGTGTATAAAAGGTCAAGTAAATAAAATGTTTCAGATTTGTGATCTGGGGTCACTTTTCCTCCAAATAATGTGGCCCGAAATAGTGGATTTTGGCCTATTTCAGCATCCTTATTCCAATCCCCTTAGAATTTATTCATTTCCTTTGTGGGTTATTTACATGTCTTCTTTTTGGACACTCTCAATGATTTTGTTCTTAATATGGACCTCTTCCAATGATCTCCTCTTAATTTGGAGGATTTTTTCCTATGGGGCAATCTGCGTCGTTGATCTTAAAATCAAAAATAACCATAATCGTCAATCTTCTGGTACTATGAAGCCACCAAAATCGATGGCTCATATTCATTCGAAGTATTTAATCTCCATTAGAGTTCTTCTCCCTCAGAGACATAATCCACGGTGATAGGGATACCCTGATCATGCATACTCTGACATCTCATGACCCTCAAAGTTAGATATCAATGACTCTTATCACTTTGGAGTCTCTACTTGAAAGACGTTTAACCTTCCCCACCTTCCCCTTTTTTCACTAGGTATTTGTGACCCACAGAAATTTAAGAACATATCACCTGCCTGCCGACCTACGACCCAAATCTATTCTCATAGTCCCCCCATCGGAGTCATTTCTCACCTCCTCTCTCCAATTTACAAGTTGAA
>CBVK0100189121.1:0-14064 GCA_900067695.1 Picea abies | reverse complement strand
ATATATATATATATATATATATATATATATATATATAAACACACACACATTTCTTATTGATTTCTTATTATTGGTAAAATAATAAGTATTGTACAACAAGTAAAGAAAAAACAGTATTATATTGGTTCACTCCCCTCTTAGTATAAGTAAGTTTGCCAACAATTGGTATCAAAGTGAGTTCCTTCGAGACCAGTCTAACCATTGGAAGGTAGATCCATACATCACACATGGATAGATGTAATGTCCCCGACCACCCATGACGGGCCACGATACGCGAGAGAACACTTTTGTTCTCTTTGCGGAACATACTGTAACATACCCAACATCCAATTGAGTTATGCCACATAAATTTTTCGAACTACATGCAATTAAAATATATACACACAAAAATCTTGCGGAACATTATATATATATAACGTAAACAAACGAATACATTTCGTAAATGCACAAATTCATACTGAAATAACAGTAACACATACATGAAACATATACAAGCAATACCAATAAATATAAAGACAGTTATTAACATACCCAACATCCAATTGAGTTATGCCACATAAATTTTTCGAACTACATGCAATTAAAATATATACACACAAAAATCTTGCGGAACATTATATATATATAACGTAAACAAACGAATACATTTCGTAAATGCACAAATTCATACTGAAATAACAGTAACACATACATGAAACATATACAAGCAATACCAATAAATATAAAGACAGTTATAACCACACATAAGACAAACCCATAAAAATACACATGTAAATAACAATGCAGTATGTAATTTTATCACACAATTGACACTTATCTTGGTAAGAATATCACCAAATGCGTGTAGACCTTCCACAAACCTCCCAGCCTTAGACCACACTCCTCATCACTCTTAGCAGTGGGTCACTCCCAATATGGGACTAAACTCCACCTAGGTAAAGGGATTCCTATCTAGGCTAATGGTTCATAAACAACAGGAAAGACTCCGTCACAGGTGCCAAATCAAACTAACAGCCTATAGTCCCTCATTCCCCACATGTTTGTCCCACCCCAGGAAGTGTGTCCCTTCTATGCTCAACAATCCTTCGGCTACCCCACTTCCTTTCCAGGCTTCAACAATAGGTCAGACAAGAAGTCTCAAAGCCCTATAGCTGTAGTTCAACACCTTTAGGAAATCAATTCCCAACAATTCTCTCATCGAGAGAGAAACTTCTCACGGGCCTGACAACCCACCTCTTCAATATCCCAAGGGCCTGACAACCCACCTCTTCAATATCCCATGGGTCTGACAACTCGCTTCTTCAGTCCAACTCCCAAGCTAACCAGCTACACAAACAAGTATGGCTATGGATACAAGTTTAGGTACAGTCATGAAGGTACGGAGGATAGCTCAATGGGTGTGTGAATGCTCATGGATGATTGACTGGATCGTTGAATGATGGAAGAGTGATGGAAGAATGATTGGAAATGAACTAAGTCCCAACAATATGTATGCATGTACCCAACTTGACATTTGTCATGTTCGGAGCTACTTTGGCCCACTTGTCCCCATCTTTAGAACTTAGGATAAAATAATTACCCATACTTTATACTTTAAGAAATATTAATATAATATTCATTTTTGGCTTAAGCCCCCTAGCTTAGCCATTTTTCTTAACTTTTAGCTCCCCCCCTTTCCCTAACTAGTGGATTTTAGTCCCCCATACTCTTTTATCATGGTCGGGTTGCGCACAACGATGCATTTTATATTAATTATGAGACATATACAAAAATAAGCGCACTGGCCTTTAACATCTAGGCTCTCCGACCTAATAATCACAAAACTGGATCACCAGCCTATAAAACATAGCATATACGCAAAGGCTCGTTGGCCTCAATATTGCATGCACTTAAGATGTTGCACGTGGTATCCTAGAATGTGCACACTTTATCATTTTACTGTGCAGTACATGCGCACACTATGCCATGAAAGGTGCATACAAAAAATGATATCAAATAGCTCACCAACTTAAGTACATTTTCATTTACATTTACAATTGGGTTCGGCCTAGGGATATTACAATCCCCTCCCCTTATTTATGCACTATCCTCAGTGCATTATGTAAACACATACAACAAAATTTTCAAAAAATCCTCAAAAAGACGTGGGTATTCTACCCACATTGCATACTCATGCTGCCAAGTAGCGTCCTCAGGACTGTACCAAGTCCATTGGACCTTTATAGGCCCTATGGCTCGATTCCAGAGCTATTTCATTTTCCGGTCCAGAATGCGTACCAGTTGCACTTGAAAGGCACCTTCTTGCTCCACCTGAATCACATTCCAATCAATAACATGATTAGCATCAGGTATATATTTCTTGAGCAATGATACATGGAATACATTATGAACAGACATAGATAAAGGCAATGCAATCATATAAGCAATTGGGCCAATCCTCTCTAGGATTTAAAATGGCCCATAATAGCGAGCTGCCAACTTTGAACAATTTCCCAACTTCAGGGAACTTCTGTTGGCTTTCACTTTCAAAAATACATGGTCTCCCACTTTAAACTCCTTGTGAGTTCTACCCTTATCTGCATAAATTTTCTGCCTGTCTTGGGCAGCCTTTAAATTTTTCTTTATTTTTATCATTTGTTCCTCCATTTCCCTGAGCAAATTTGGTCCAACCACAGCTCTATCCGCTGGGTTATGCCAGCTTACCGGTGTGTTGCACTTTCTGCCATAAAGTGCCTCAAATGGGCTCATCTTTAGAGATGCTTGGTACCCATTTTTATAAGTAAACTCTACCAAGTGTAGGTAGTCTTCCCATTTTGATGGTTTATCCATCACATACATCCTCAACATATCCTCAATCACTTGATTCACCCTCTCTGTTTGTCCATCTGATTCTAGATGATAAGTTGTACTAAAATTCATCAGTATCTAGCTTGTATTCTTCAATTTTCTGCTGCAAATTACCTTGCTGTAATTTTTCCACTAACTCCTTGTAATGCAAATCTAATTTTGCAACCTCCAAAATTTTGTCTTTCAAATCTAATTGGTACATGCTAATGGTTGTAGCATGCAATTTATGCACTCTTCTTTTGAGTGCATCAACCAATTTGTTTTGTTTCCCCTTGATATGTTTTATATCAAAGTCATATTCACTTAAAAATTCTAACCATCTGCCTTGCCTAGCATTTAGAGTTGGTTGATCAAATAAATATTTCAGACCATTATGGTTTGTCATCAGCTCAAATATTTTCCCCATGAGGTAGTGTCTCCATTTCCTTAAGGCATGCACTATGGCTTCCAACTCCAAATCATGAGTGGAATAATGTGTTTCATGTTCCTTCAACTTCCTTGATTCATCACATATAACAAACCCATTTTGACTGAGGACTCCACCAAGTCTTTCTTTACATGCATCTGTGCATACAATGAAGTCTTCATTTGGGTCTGCAATCCTTAGTATTGGAGCACTTGTTAATAATTGTTTCAAGTGTTGGAAATTCTTTTCAAAATCCAATGTCCACTAAAACTTCACACCCTTCCTTTGCAAGGAAGTGATTGGGTGTGAAATATTTAAGAATCCTTCAATGAATCTCCATAGTATCCTGCAAGGCCCATGAATGATCTGACCTCTGTCACATTCTTTGGCACTGGCCATTCTCTAATGGATTCTATCTTCTTAGGATCCATTGTTATCCCATCATTTGAAATGATATGTCCCAAATAATGAATTTGCTTATGATAAATTGAGCACTTGCTCAACTTGGCATACAACTGAGGCTCCCTTAATACTTGCAACACCATCCTCAAATGATGCTCATGCTCTTCGTCAGACTTGGAATATATAATAATGTTATCCAAAAAGACAATGACAAACTTGTCTAAATATTCTCGGAAAACACCATTCATTAAGCACATGAAAACAACTGGTGCATTTGACAACCCAAATGGCACCATTGTGAACTCATAATGACCATACCTTGTCCTAAAGGCGGTCTTTCTAATATCTTCCTCCTTAATCCTTACCTGATGGTAACCTGACCTGAGATGTATCTTTGAAACTATCTTTGGATCCTTCAATTGATCAAAGAGATCGTCAATCCTTGGCAGAGGATATTTGTTCTTTACAGTCACTTTATTCAACTGTCTGAAATCAATGCACAATCTTAATGTCCCACCTTTCTTCTTCACGAACAAGACTGGGGCACCCCAAGGTGACACACTTGGGTGTATATACCCCTTCTTCAGAAGTTCTTCAAGCTGCATTTGTAACTCCTTCATCTCTGATGTACTCATTCTGTAAGGAGTCTTTGACACTGGAGCTACTCCAAGCATTAAATTTATAGAGAAATCAATATCTCTCTTTGGGGGTAGTCCTGGTACCTCCTTGAACACATCTTCAAAATCTTCTAGGACTTCATGATCCTCAATATTTGACACCTTATATTTAGGTGTCTCTTCCACATGAGCTGCAAATATTTGACACCCTTTTCTGTAACATTTCTTCAGCTGCAATGCTGAAATTTCTCTGATGGTTACTTCCCTGGGAATTCCCTGCACTCTCCTTAGGCTCCCTTCCTCATCCAAGCAAGTAAATGTCTTGTTATGACAGTCTAGGATAGCGTGATGTTGGTCCAACCAATCCATCCCAATTAGACAGTCATAGGAACCTAAAGGAAAGATGTTCAAATCTTCCCTGGTGTTCAATCCATTCATGTCCATAAGACATGACTTAACCATCTCATTAAATTTTCTTTTGGCTCTGGTAGACAACTGCACCAACCAAGATTTTCCATGCTTGCTTCCTGGAAAATGAAAACTTTCTACCATCTTAGGATCTATATAACTATGACTAGCTCCTGAATCAATTAAAATAGCAATGGTTTGGTTGTTGATCATACCTTCTACTTCAATCATATGTGATTGATACTCTGTTTTCTTGTTGTCTAGGGCTGCATAGATCCTTGGTACATTTCTACCCATGTTCTCCACTATTTCAGCTTGTTGTACATTGTGGACAGTCTTGAACTTTTCACCTCTGTGAGGACAATCTCTGAACATATGATCTCCTTTACAACCCCAACATTGAATAGGTGGCTTCCTTGTCCTTTGACCTCTTGCCTCAATCATTTTGGGTTCTCTAGAAGTTGGTTGTCCCTGAGGATTATTTCTGAAGAATGGTGGCTTAGTTCCCTTCTTCCTTTGATCCATCTTGAATTTCTTTTTGTCTTCCCAAGATTTTTGGAAAGTTGACCTTGATTTTTGCTGATCATATAGGCACTTAGATCGCCTTATGGTCTCCTCCAATGTCCTGGGATCATCATACTATATTTTGTCACTGATTAATGATGGAAATCCACTCTAATATCTTTGAATTTTAATTGTCTCATCCTTGATGAAAGAGACATACTTCAACAGTTCCAAAAACCTTCTTTCATATTCATCTATGGTCATACTCCCAAGCTTGAGTTCAAGAACTCTTTCATTTTCTTGTCATAGTATCTCTTAGTCATGTATTTCTTCTCAAAATACTTCTTGAATTCCCTCCAAGTAACACTTTTCTCTTTAATATGTTGCACCTGCACAAGATGATCCCACCATATGGATGCATTTCCCTTGAGTTTATAGATGACAATTCTACCTTCTTCATGAGATGAATAATTATGCAATTGCAAATACTTTCGCATGCCCAACATCCATGTTTTTGCATCTTCATCCTTCTTGTGCTCACCATCAAATGTAGGAAGTTTGATTTTATTCATTTCTCCTCATAGCTCATCCACTCCAGACCTCTTATGCTTCCTGACAGGCGATGGACTTGAGTTGTTGTTTTCCTTCTTATTGGAATGCCTCGGGCAGTGATGGTTATGTCTACTAACACTTCTTGTTATTCTTTTCTCATCAGGAGACTTGCGACTTCTTGATTTGCTTGAGCCACTCTCCTTATCCAATTTATTTTCTATTTTGTTCAAGATATGCATTAACTTCATGTTGAAGTCATCCTACTGCTCCTTGGCTCTCATAAGCCTTTCATTATCAACTTTATGGCTTTGGACATCCTTCTGCAAATTTTTATAGTCTCTACCATATTCATGTTTTCATCTCCTCCTTCTCCATGTCCATTGGAGTTTGTTCCTTCAATGCCCAAATGGACATCCATCCCTCTTATCTCATATTCTTGGTTGTAATTCTCATGTGCCTCTTCCATTCCTCTAGAATCTGTGTTGATCTTGATCTGATCTAGTTGTTGTTAATTCTGCAAAATGTGCAACCAACAAAAATTTGTCAGGCTAATTGTTTCAACAATTTCATGAAAATATGAACCATTATTGTTCAATAATATATCAGAACTCTTTCTTCTGATTTCTTGGAAAATTGAATGCCCAGATCAATTTTTTTGGTAGATAATTATATTCCACTGTTTGAGACCTTTCCAATGCCTACTCCTATGCTCAAATCCGAGTCTCGAGCAAAACGTTATGGTTATTTGAAAATTGCTCATTAATTTTTCTGTTCATTTTACAACTTGGCACAACTCTGCACTATAATTATGCATTTTTGCACCTACTCTATTAAATTTTTCATAGTATCTCAATGGGGTTTCTTTATATACATATTATGGACACTCTGTCCAAGTTTCGCCTTTTTATGGGTTCTTGGATGCTAGTTACAGCCTGCTAAAGTTCTAGACCAATTCATGTTTTTGTTCTGGAATGATGCAAGTGCCTTATTTTCCATATTAACCATTTTTAACATGCCCATAAATTTAATTGAGCTCTGGGACTGTTTTCTATGGTTCAATAGCTTTCCATTGACTACTCTTGTGCCTCAATATGATTCTGGAGCAGAAAGTTATGGTTCTTGGAAGTTAGATGGGTCTTAAAATTTACCCTCCATTGTTTGTGCTATAACTTTCTCCTAAAAGCTCTGTTTAATGAATGGTTTACACCATTAGAAATATCTCTCCACTGCACCATGCCAAAGTTTAGTACGCCCCCACCGTGCACCATTAACTAAATTGTCATGCGACAACATATACCCACACTGCACGTGCACCAACCAAACTCCTCTATGCTCTGCCAATACTGTGCACACCATGCGCACCATTATTATGTGTGTGCACACCGCGCAATGCTAAATTTAGCGTGCACACCCGCACACCAACATTTTTTTGCGCAGTGCCAAAATTTATTGCATGCACCTGCACACCAACATTTTTTCGCGTGGCGCCAAAATTTAGTGCACGCACCAACACGCCAATAATTTTCCATGCAGTGCCCAATTTTACATATCACAAGCTTTTCACTGTGCATCATGCATTTTTAGTGCGCCCACCTGCGCACATTCATTTTTATGCGCATCAATTCTTTGTGAATTATGCTGCAGAAATTTGGGCTTTTTATTAACATTTTCCCCAATTTACCATAAACATTTTGCAACTATGAAATTCGTTCAATTTCACCCCGATAACACCAATTCAACCTCTGCAAAAAATCGCTATGGGTTGACATTTCTGGAATGAATTTACCCAAAATCATTTCACGAATTGAGACTTTTATTTACTAATCTTGCTCCATCTGTCATGGCTTCAATGTAACTTCAAATTCGACCCATTCTAGATCCGAATTTGCTAGAACATATATTAAATCGGAAATATCTCATCACTTGGCCAAATTTCTAAATTTTCCTCGAATTTAACAACAGAAATTGGGGCTTTTTCCCAATTCCGCCCAATTGTTGTTACTTTTTACCATGGACGCTCTGCAACGCGAATTCTGACCACTTTGAAATAAATCCTCTGTGAAAATTCTCTTCAACTCAAATTACTCGGCCCATCCAAGATCAATGTTGAAAACTAAAGCTCTGATACCATGTTGTAACATCCCCGACCACCCATGTCGAGACACGATACATGAGATAATTCTTTTGCTCACTCCGCGGAACATACTGTAACATACCCAGCATCCAACTAAGCTATTCCACATAAATTTTTCAAACTGCATGCAATTAAAATATATACACACATAACTCTTGTTGAACATTATATATAAAACGTAAACAAACAAATACATTTCGTAAATGCACAAATTCATATTGAAATAACAGTAACACATACATGCAACATATACAAGCAATACGCATAAATATAAAGACAGTTATAACCACACATAAGACAAACCCATAAAAATACACATGTAAATAACAATGCAGTATGTAATTTTATCACACAGGTGACACTTATCTTGGTAAGAATATCACCAACTGCGTGCATACCTTCCATGAACCTCCCAATCTTAGACCGCACTGCTCATCACTCTCAGCAGTGTGTCACTCCCGAGTTGAGACTAAACTCCACTCAGGTAAAGGGATTCCTATCCAGGCTAATGGTTCATAGACAACGAGAAAGACTCCATCACAGGTGCCAAATCAAGCTAACAATCTACAATCCCTCATTCCCCACATGCTTGTTCCACCCCAGGAAGTGTGCCCCTTCTCTTCTCAGCAGTCCTTTAGCTGCCCCACTTCCTTTCCAGGCTTTAGCAACAGGTCGGACAGGAATTCTCAAAGCCCTGTAGCTGCAGTTCAACACCTTCAGGAAATCAATTCCCAACAATTCTCTCACCCAGAGAGAAATTGCTCACGGGCCTGACAACCCACCTCTTCAATATCCCATAGGCCTGACAACCTGCTTCTTCAGTCCAACTCCCAAGCTAATCAGCTACACAAACAAGTATGGCTATGGATACAGGTTCAGGTACAATCATGAAGGTACGTCGGATAACTCAATGGGTGGTGTGAATACTCATGGGTGATTGACTGGATCAATGATGGAAGGAATGATCAAAGTGTGATGGAAGAGTGATGGGAAATGAACTAAGTCCCAACAATATGTATGCATGTCCTCAACTTGACACTTGTCATGTTGGGAGCTACTTTGGCCCACTTGTTCTCATCTTTAGAACTTAGGATAAAATAATTACCCATATTTTATACTTTAAGAAATATTAATATAATATTCTTTTTTGGCTTAAGCTTCCTAGATTAGCCCTTTTTCTTAACTTTTAGCTCCCCCTCTTTCCCTAACTAGTGGATTTTAGTCCCCCATACTCTTTTATCATGGTCGGTCTGCATGCATCGATGTATTTTATATTAATTATGAGACATATACAAAAATAGGCACACTGGCCTTTAACATATAGGCCCTCCGGCCTAATCATCACAAAACTGGCTCACCAGACTATAAAACATAACATATACACAAAGGCTCGCTGACCTCAATAGCGCGCACACTTAAGATGTTGTGTGCGGTATCCTGGAATGTGCACACTTCATCATTTTACTGCGTAGTACATGCGTGCACTATGCCATGAAAGATGCATCCAAAAAATGATATCCAATAGCTCACTAGATTAAGTACATTTGCATTTACATTTACAATTAGGTTCGACCTAGGGATATTACAATAGACGATAATGTTTCTCTACAAACATAGCTCCATTATTTGATAGATCAAATTATGCATTTTGGAGCTTAAGAATGAGAACTTATTTGATGGCACTTGGGTTTGACATCTGGAGTGTAGTTAAGAATGGTTACACAACTCCAACAACTCCAACTATAGATGTAGCTGGAAAGAGGATTAATGAAAATAAAACTAAGGATATGAGTGAAATCCTGCATGGTCTGGTAGATTCAAAATTTGTCAAAGTCATGCACTGTGTTTCAGAAAAAGAGATGTGGGACAAATTACAGAATATATATGAAGGCGATGACAAAGTCAAGAAGGAAAATTTTTAAACCCATAGAGGAAAATTTGAGACCCTTAAGATGAATAAAGAAGAGAGTATTTCAGCCTATTTTATTCCTATGGATGAGATTGCAAACATTGTTAGAGGATTGGGTGTAGACATTAACGAAACCATCATTGTGCAAAAAGTGCTTAGGTCACATACCTCAAAATTTGATCCCAAGATATATGCCATTAAAGAGATAAAGGACCTAGACAATCTAACAATGGATGAGTTGCATGGAATCCTCAGTGCATATGAAATGATGATATAAAATGATAAGCCAACAAAACCATTAAAGAAGGAAGAAACCTTCAAGGCATCAAAGAAGATAAAGATGGAAGAATACAAAACAAATGACATCTCAGACAGTGAAATAGATGTAGAAGAAGCTACCTTTGTTAGAAATCTCAAGAGAGGAACATGAAAATACGAAGGTAAGTTTCTCTTTAAATGATTTAATTGTGGATAAGTAGGACTCTTTGTTGGTAAATGTCCTTATTCAAAAATATAAATAAAAATGAAAAAAAAAGATTCGAGTTTCAAAAAGCACAAGAAGGGAAAGACTAGAAAAAGGAAAAAAATTTGCAAGAAAAAAAAGAATCTATATACCAATTAGGACAACATCTCTTTTGATTACAATGATAGTGAATCAGAAGATATTCTCTTCATGTCTCTAGAAACATAGATTGATGTCCTAGAAAATAGAAACATGGATTCAATGGAAGAAGAAAATATTGATATTGATGCAGAAGTGGATCTTGAAGGAGAGATAATATGTGTTCTAAATGAAATAGAGAGACTAAGGAACAATAAATGGCTACAAAAGGAGAAGAAAAATAAGTATAGAAACTAAATGCTCGATATAAAAAAAAGTTTTGATGAAACTGAAAAAATCATCATCAACTTAAAAACTTAAGTAGAAGAGGCAAAGAGAATTGAAGAAGTATTGAGAGCCCAACTAAAAGAAAATGAAGATGTCTAGAGTAGTCTAGAATATAAAATAGTTTGTCTAAGAAAGGAATTGGAAATATCAAATACCAACATGAAATTTGAAAAGATCTCTACAACCCCGAATGAAATCCTAAACTATCAAAGATCACAATTTGACAAGACTAGTCTTGGCTACAACAAAAAGAAGGAAACTAATAAACATGCCTAAACATCTTCAAAAAAGTTGAGTTATGTTCATTTGCTTAAAAATCCTATCAAGTTTGAAGAAAATAGGAAACAAGAACAAAATTTTCCATAGGAGACAAATCCTCCTCACAAGGACATAATCAAGAAGATTTTTCCATCAAAATGGAATCATACAATCAGGTACCAAAATTCATTTTGGTTATTGTTATTCTTTCAATGGTTTTGGTGATAAAGAAATATATTGTAGAATAAATGCAAAAAGAACTTACAATAGGGACAACAAAAAACATGCCTATGGATTCTCAAGAAGAAATTACAACTCATTTTCCTCTTTACTGAATTATTTCATTATATGTTGTAATTGAAAAAAATATAGGCATATAGAAAAAATCTATAGAAGTGATTTCAGAAAAATCATAAAGAGGAAACCCCAACAATCCTGGAAATAAATCATGAACAAAGGGAACACAATAAATAAAAATCATTGTTCATACAGGGTACACTACATGCAAAAAATAATAGGGACATGTGGTACATTGACAATGGGTTCTCAAGTCACATGACAAGAGATAGAACAAAGTTTATCACCTTGAAGAAGAATGAAGGCATTGTTACCTTTGTAGACAACGACACTTTGTAGAAAGTTGGAAAGGGAACTCTTAGTCTTGACAATGGAAGATCTAAGGAAGAAACGGTTCTATCTATTGAAGACTTGAAGCACAATATTCTTAGTGTGAACCAGATTTGTGATCAAGGACACACTCTCACTTTTGACTCCCATGAATGTAAGATCAAAAAGAAAAAACCAGGAAATCTATTTCCAAAATAAATTAGAACCCCAAACAATGTGTATATTGTTGATGAGATTAATGGAGAAAAATTCTTCGTGGAGCAGACAAATGAACGTTGGTTGTGGCATAAAAGAATGGGCCATATGAACTATGACAATCTAGTAAAAATCAACACCAAACAAGAAGTAAGGGATATGTCAAATATCACAAAACCCTCAAACATCGTTTTCAAGCAGTGTCAACATGGAAAACAAGCAAGGGTGAGCTTCAAGAAAAAGGAATATTGAACATCCAAGCCACTGGAACTTGTGCATATGGATTTTTTGGACCAACAAGAAACAAAAGTACACAAGGAGAAAACTATTTTGTGTTACTTATTGATGATTATACTAGAGTGTCTTGGGTTTCCTTTCTCAAACATAACTTTGAGGTTCTTGAAAAGTTTAAATCCTTAGAATATATAGTTGAGAATGAGACTGACCCGAAAATAAAAAATTTTAAGGTTGGATAATTGAGGTGAGTTCACATCTAATGAATTTGAAGAATTCAGTGAAACTCATGAAATAAAAAGATAGTACGAAACTGCAAGAAATCCTAAAAAAAATGGAGTAGTTGAAAGGAAAAAAAGACATGTACAAGAGATCACTAAGCATATGTTGAAACAAGAAAAATTATCAGACAGATTTTGGACATAAGAAATTTATATTTCTATTTACATTTACATTCTAAACAAAGAGCAAATCATAGGTAATAGTGATAAGAAATCCTATGAATTATGGAAAGGATGACCAACACCTGTCAAACATTTTAGAATATTTGGAAGCAAGTGTTACATCAAAAGAGATGATGAGGATCCAGGAAAGTTTCAATCAAGAGAAGATGAAAGAATTTTCCTTTGTTATTCATCAAGAAAAAAAGCCTATAAATATCAAAAAAAAATACTACAAAACATTGTTGAAATTATAAATTTCAAAATAGATGAAGCAAGACCTCATAAGAACAAACTTCCAATAAAATAAATAGAATACAATGAAGACATTAAGGTACAAATAGAAAAAATGTTATGGGACATTAAGGTAGAATATAATCAACCCATGTCAATATTGTGTGACAATACCATTGCAATAAATATTTCAAAGAATCTTGCTATGAATTTGAAGGAAAAACACATCCCAATCAAATATCATTTCTTAAGAGAGCACATCATAGAACAAAATTTCAAACTAGAATATATTGGTACAAAAGAACAAGGTTTCACATCTTTACAAAAACTCTTCCTAGAGAAACATTTGAGTATCTCATACAAAAACTAGGAGTGGTACCTATCCCATCCAATCACTGAAGAGCTTCAAAATAAGGAGAAGCTTAGGGGGAGCTACAGAAAGAGAGAAGGTTGAAGCCTCGAAAGAAGCCACGTCAAGCAATGTGTCAGGACATGTACTCATGCCAAGTCAGCATGGTGTCAAAACAAGGCCAGAGGATGTGATAACATTAGCAGTCACATCAATTCCAAATCATCCAATACACATGGAGGTTTCTACATGAACACCACATAATTTTCCATGTTAGTAGATCATAAATAAAAATATTGGAGGCGTTGGTTGAAGGTTTTGAGGGTTGGGTGGGCCAGTGACCGGGTGAGTCTAGTGGGTCGGTGAACCTGATAGGCCAGCATGCCGGATCAGACTAAAAAATGGAAGCATGTGATTTAAAGGAGAAGGTCGGGGACCCATTGGGTCGATCACTTGGTGGTCCGGTGAGCTCTATGGAATACTAGACCAGAGTGGAAGTATGAAAGCATGTGTTTGAAGTTTTAGGGGCCCAATGGCCTGATGAGCCCAGTGGGCCAACATACCGAATCAGAAGAGATGGTTCAAGGTGCAGTGTTGGTGAGGCCAAATGGATGGTATCCTGGTATACTGGATCGGAGTAGAAACACATAGTTGAAGGCATGAGTTTTAAGCCCCAGGGGGCTTGTTAGGATGGTGACCTAGTGATCTTGGTGGTTTCTACATCCAAGAACTAGATAAGAGATCATGATTTTATTTGAAGAATGATCCAACAACTATTGTGCAAGGTTAGAAATGTATGGTTGAAGTTTCAAGGGTCTCGGTGGCCTGGTTAATGTTTTGGTCCAAACAAGGTTTCAAATGGACACCTGTGATTGAATCTTGAATTCATCCTATGGTTGTTGATCATCCATTGATCAATGAAAATATTGCACACATTGGGGGGAATTGAGACTGGTTTCAAAGGAATTTTACAACACGATTTTTAAGGAAGAATCAAGGATCTGGAGTTGACTCCATGAACACAATTTTAGGCATAAAGACAAAGTGAGATCGGAAGAG
>CBVK0100189120.1:0-14064 GCA_900067695.1 Picea abies | reverse complement strand
AATCCTTGGATGAGGACATTCAAATTCAACATGTCCTACTCCTTCAAAATTAAATACTAAAAGGTTAAATGACTAAAATACTAAAAGGTTAAATGACTTACATAAAATAACAATAAATAGAATGCAAAGTCTTTCTTCTCGTGCTAGCTTATAGATGCAACTTGACAATTTTCCCCAAACTTTATGGCATCCCACCATACCCATTTAATTCATCCTACCAATGATAATCAAATTCAACGTGGTTATTTAATGCTACAAGATATTTGTGTATGCAATATAATTTACATAATCATTAAATTATTAATTAAATAGTTAATAACCTATTTTAACAATTAATGCATCAAGTAATTGTACAAGTGTACATGTGCAAGGTATGAATGCATAGCTAGTGTACACATAGCTTGCATATGTACCTGTGATAAATAATCACTGCTTCTAGTGCATAGTTTGTATGACCACAACAAAGCGTGCATGACAACAAATCAATTAAATGCATTATTCAATAATCTTAACTAACAAAATTAGAATAATTCATCAATAAGTGATCATCACACTTAAAATATTAAAATGGAATCAAAATGAGTGTTTGAAACATGGTAGGAACCAAGTGAGAAAACAAGAGTGACACATATAATCCCCAAGAAACATTCTCAACTAACTTTGAATCATCCTTCCTTCCTAACCTACTTCCATCTTCCACATCCTATCATTTCCTATGTTGGATTATGCTAGAGCATCAACTACATTGACCTAACCACATATAGAACCTCTAAGTGGAAGTGTCATTCATCTCAACCAAGCTTTCCCAACAAGAAATTGGTAGTCATCATCTCACATCTAAAGGAGCAAGGCTTAACACATCCCTCCCACGACTCCAAGTTTCGAAGGATAAATGATGGAAATGCCTCCACCCCTCTTGATAAATCTAGGGTCAACAAGATACTCGATGAGAAATACCTCCACCCTTCCTTATAAAACTAAGTTCAAAAACCTATATCAAGTCATATTGTGCAACTATTGTTCTTAGATTCACGCCATCAAACAATCACTCTGGCAAAGTTGTTCATCCTGTCAAAACCACACTTACGAAAGATAATAAAATATTTCAAATCATAAATTAAATCATAAGTAAAACTTATAATATATGTCATCTTCTTGATGTCTACGACATCTAGGTTACCTCATCAACACTATAGTCATTTATCTATTGCATAGCTCATCAACCTATATGTTATCTCACCAATACTCATATTCATACATATACATCACAAATTTTATATGAGAATCTATATTTGTATTCACATTCAATTAAGAAATGTATGCTTATTTACACCATGCTTTGCATTTTCTATACATTCATAGCATAATTTTGAATCAATATCCATGTATCAAAATTCCACATTTTAATTTGCATGTTTAAATAAAGCACATAATTATCATTATCATAAACTTATAGCAGTAAAAAATAATATTATGCAACACATAAATAGTTCTAGATGTACACATCTCAAATGTCTATATCAGTCTAATTGAGCCCAAATATATACTGAGCAACAAATTACCAAGATGAGTAAAATCAAAATTATAACTACCTAAGGCCAAAATATGGGGCATTATACAATATTAGTAAACTCTAATATATTTCTTTTTATGATTTCATTATCTAAGTAGATCAATGGTTTCCTACAAGGAATGCAAGGTGAAATGGAGTGAGATGGAGCAAACAATTGCTCCTAAGCCAAAATTTTGATTGTGCATGTTCAAGATTGGTCATAGGAACATAATATGAATGGTATGAATGAACATAACGAAAATAACTCACACATAGAGCCAAAATTTCATTCAAGGCCAAAAGTATTCATAATAGTGAAAATCCAAAGAAATAAAGGATAGCTTCTTTCCTTCTTTTTTTCTTCTTATTTCCATATCCTCTCATGAATGTCTTATGCTTTCCCTACACCAATTTCCAAAATTGTTTTGTATGAAAATGATCTAACGTATCCCTACATGAATGCATGAAAATAAAAACTACTCAACATAGAAAATAAAACCACTTACAAAAGGAAACTCCCTGGAACTTTGGTTCCTTCTCCTGTTTATAGTGGAATCCCCATTCAACGGTGCTTTTTTAAAAATATTTTACCAGTTCCCCAACAATGATGCCAAAAAGTGGTGATTTGAATAATTGCAATAACATATGGGTTGAAAAATTCCTAACTTGTGCCTAAATGATCAACCAATGACTCTGTATGCTTGTGAATTATTGTGCACAAGCAATTCAACCTTTAAGACTTAATTGTCACTGAATGAATTCTATCTTGTTGAACTTATGTGTTGATCACCTAAATGTTGTTGCTCTTGCATGGACTAAAAGTGTGGGAATTCTATAGAATGAGTTACTCTGGGCATATCTTGCACATTTGGTACTTCAGCTCAATGCTTAGGAATTCCTTTACCTTCTAATAATTGAAATACAATTGCTGAAAATTAAATATAATCTAATGAAATCAATTAAACCGATTCTTTATCCAACCACAAGATCATGGAATGATAGAAGAGGAATCACACACCACTCAAGCATCGGATATTTTCTATGGAAATCACAAAATCTACTCTACAACACATTGTTCAAATCAACACAATTTTCTTTAGCCAACCACATGTTCATAACATACAGGAAGAGAAATTCACAAGTAGTAATTGGGAAATGAATGCACAATGAGTTCTTCATCCATGGTAAATCTAGTTGGAGTATCCATGAATTCATAAACACTTGCAACTGCATAACAAAATAAAATAACAAGGAACCTATAACGAAGGAAAGGAGGAAAGTTATAGCCATTACGAAAATAAATAAAAAATAATCTAATCTATGGGCAAAGGGGATTCAACCAGTGGTTGCTTCCTTCATAGTAGACCCTTACTCTGGAGCAAGCAAGGTGTTGAATCCCCCAAAACAAAAATCTATTATAACATCAAGTTAACACAATAAATATGACCCCACATTAGCGATAAATTCAAAATTGCAATGTCAAAGTGAAGAAACATTGTTCCCAACTCTTTTTGGTTTGCTTTCTAATCTATCCTAAGCTATGAAACTTAATTTAAATACACATATGAGCTCATAGATCTCTTGGAACAAACCCCAAGAAATTTGTGTCTCCCTCCAACATAATTTCTATAAATCAACAATATGTTTCTAGACATTATGAATAATTTGAGAAGTGGGCAATTTTACTTGTACTCACTACATGGCTTCCATGAGCTATTTCCCATCATGCTTTCTATTCCACATGGTGAGAGGCACATTTCCAAAACCCTATAATGTTGGATTGCAAAATTTTATAATAACTTTTTCCCTTATGATACATTATGCAACACAAATCCATTCTTTGACATAACCATAAATTCTACAACACCCTCTTTTGTTAGCCTAATAATCCTAAAGTTTATTTAGATAGGTATTTTTCCTAAAATAATAAAGTTATTCTAGAAGTTGTGTATTTGCTAGGAGATATATTGGCCTTACCACATCCTTGTCATAGTGATCATCCTTGAGTTCTTGGTCAAGGATACATGGCATGTTGAGATAAGGCTAGAGAGATTATATATACTCTATGTCTCTCACATACCATGTAATATTTTTTCTCTGATCAATAAAAATATGTGTCTAAGGACACTTCTGGAAATTAGCATGGTCTAAGAGCCATGTTGATGAGAATTCTATAGTGATGAGAGAATAATCATGCTTATGAGAAGGCCATGATGTATTTATGAAGAAGAAGACTCCAAAGCTCAAGCATGGTTTCTTCATCAAACAAAGGAACATCTTCTAGGAGGTACTCTTTTTTATTTTAAATCAAGGAAATTATTTGCAGTTCTAAAATATTAATTCTTTATGATATAATATAGATCTAAAATCCTTTGAATACATTCAATTTTCCTCCAAGAATATTTGTAGATCTGAAAGAAAATCCATATATCTCTTTATATTTATTGTAAAATCTGATTTTTTTTATAGATCTCAAAAATCTGTGATAGATCTAAAAAATTGGTAACAATTGTGTCCCAACGCAGACTAGATCTATTATTTTTATGATTTGTATAATTTTTGTTTCCATAAGCTTTGTATAACATATCTGAAATCTGTACATAATTATTATTCCTCAATGATTGGATTTCCAGCGTTATTGCGAAGAAATCATTACTCTATAAAGCATCTCTATCTCATCTTGAAGGTGAATTCCAACCTCATATTGAAAGTGAATTTCATTGTTGCAAAGATAATTCGTGGGACCTTTAATCTATATGCAGTTTTTGATCCTCCTCTTTCACGCTAGCTTTGAGGATATGCAGAGTTTAAATATTTTTTTCTCCTCTCGCAGGGCCGAAATATTCTATTCCAGTGTATCCACCAACTACAACACCCTACTTGAAGCCCTTTGGCATAAGATTTGTAAGAGTGCAAGAATCATATACAATTCATCATACATGCATCTAGATTCGATTGAATTAGATTGGAGGATTTAGTTTCGATTACTCTCGGCCAAAACCAGGAATAATCCATGTACAGAGAATGTGATTCGTGGTCAAAACGTGGTAGATTTCACATAGAATACCATTAAACCCTGTGGAATCATGGATGCCATTTGAGATTATATTTTATGATCTCTCTCTCAGACAAAATCATCTCATATATTTATAAGGGTTCATGTATTTTTTTTTTCTAAGATTAAAGTTTTAATTGGTTTAGGGGGGCATATTTATTCAATATTGTAATTGAAGTATTGAATGATATTGTTCACTTCAAAGGGGGGCATGGTCATCATTTTATGAGGATTATTGTGTCAAATTTTGAAAGTTTGACAAAAGAAAAATTGTAATTTGTAATTAAAGTGTTTATAAGACTCTAGTCAAATACTCTATCAATGTCGTTTTCCATCAAGACTATAATAAGGTCAAGGCCAAGCCCCTAAAACACTATTTTGCAGTGTGAATAATGTCATTTGTGCATGGTATTATTCATTTTCTTGATTGTGTGGACTTGATAAGAAATTCACCATGTCAAAATTGGTAAATTTTTTCAGTGATTCAAGCAAATTGGATGGACCCAAGAACTATAAGACTTGTAGTCATCACATGCAAAATACATCAATTTTTAGTGACTTTTGGAAAGATATATGTAATGGAGAAAAATATCCAATTAAGCCACCTAATGCTAGAGAACTAGTGAAATGAGAATTAAGAGATGAAAAGGCACTTGCACTTTTGATATCCTCTGTAACAAATGAAATTTGTATACACATTGAAAATGAAACAAATACTTTTTAAGAAGATGTTTGATACTCAATCTGAATCAAAATGGGTTGAGCTTCATACTGAATTGCTTAAACAAGAATTGGATGAAGGGGGAGATGTTTTGGAGTACACATCTCATTTGAAAAATATCGTATTGGAATTTTAAAAATCCAGAATATTTAAATACATGGAAGAAAGTATTATGACCTCAATCTTGATCAATGGATTGCCACACTCTTATAAACATTTCTTGGAAACATTACAAATAATTGATAAATTGGAGAACCAAACTTATCATTCCCTTGGTGACTTGTTGGTCCAACATGACAAGACATTTAGTAAAAAGAAGAAATCGAGGGAAGATCTTCTCTTTACCAACTCGAGAAAAGGAGAAATCTCAAGAGGAAGAGGGTCATACAATGTGAGTACAAGAGGAAAACGTAATTACAATGAAAATACAAGAGGAAGATATGATGAAAGTTATAGAGGGAGAGAAAGATTCAATGATTCAAAAAATCAATACTATGTTCAAGGTCATGGTAGAAACCAAGGAAGAGGAAGAAATCAATAATACTTTAGGATATCACAAGATCATTCTCAAAGAGGTGAAGACATGTCTCAAGTCAAGTATAAAAGATGTCTTCACATTGGGATTGTGGCAGAAGAATGTAGAACATGAAATGATAATTTTCCCAAGGATAAACAAACTTTCAAACAACATTGTAAGTCTAATGCATCAACTTCAACTTAGTATGAAAAAAATCAAGAAGATGATTATGAACATGTGTTGATAGAAAATCAGGAAATTTCCTTTGCAAATTTAGTTGTCACCAATAAATTGATGAGAAAAGATTATGAAGATGACTGGATACTAGAACCAGGGGCTAATTAGCATATGTGCTACATAAAAGATTACTTTTGGACATACCAAGATATGGAACTAAGTCAAATTTATTTGGCATATGACACAACTCATACACCTCAAGGAAAATGATGTCTACTTTTCTCTTCCAAGAATTGGAAAATTATTACTTTCCAATGTTTGGTATGTTCCGACATTTAAAAATAATTTGTTTTCCTTAGTGCTCATAAAACAAGGAGGCCATAAGATTATCATGGAAGATGGTTGGATCATAATTAATTCAATCAAACAAAATTTCAAAACAATATTGAATGACTATGAAGATGGAAAACTTTTGAGGATAGAAAGTACAACCATTCCTCATAAACAATATTTTGCAGCATTGGTGGATTTATCTCCTATCTCCTTAAGATGATGACATTAAAGATTTCGTAATTTGAATTTTAAAAGCCTCAGTAAATCTGAGAATGGAAGTTTTCACAGTAAGACATAATGTAGAAAGTATTTACGGATAAACAATGTGTACATAGTTTTTGAAACATCCAACGTTTCGAGTGGACATTCCACCCATCATCACGGACAACAAAAAGTTGATATGTAGGAAACTAGTGCTGAAGTTTTGTATTTAAAGGATTGGAGAGAAAGGTGACCATTGAGTAAGAATTAGGTAAAAAAAATTATAACAAAGTCAAAATGGCCATTGAGATTAAATAAATAATAATATGGTCTTTGAGAGTAATAAATGGGGAATATTTATTTGAGGTGAAAATAAATCAAGAGAGACTAAGTTAGTCATTGAGAGTAAAACGTATTAAAAAGGTGGAGATGAATTGATGATAATATTAATAATAGCAGAGATAAGGAGGTAATGATGATCTTGGATTAGTCATACTAAGGAACAAAATTAGAACATAAAGATATGATAAAGATATGATAATAATATTATGTATCATTATAATATAATAATGAAAAATTGACTATAGTGAAATTAATGTAATAATGAATATGATGGTGATGGTGTAGATCAATAATTAAGGCATGAAGAAAATATTGGAGAGCTAATACTATATTATAATATATTAATATAATATAATAAAGGCAATGAAAATGAAATAAAATGAATACATAATAAATAAATAAATAAAAGAATAAATTGTATAAATCTAGAGCAACTGAAGAGTGAAGAGAAGGCTTTCACGTGATGAGAAAACTGAGATAGAATAATCCAAGAGAATGCTAGACGAGTTAAGGAATTAAATGTTGTGTAGATTAGTACATAAAAATATGATAATAATATTATATATTATTATGATAATGTTAAATAATCAATAATGACTATAATGAAGTTAATGTAAGAAAGAATATGTCGATGATGGTGTAGATTAATAATTGAGGCAAGAACATAGTATTGGTAATCTAATACTATACTATAATATATTAATATAATATAATATAATATAATAAAGGAAATGAGAAAGTCCGAGGGTTAGCTAAATTGGTCTAGAGCTAGATGTGAGTTTTCATGCTTGTTGTTAGTCATGGGTTCGACTCTCTTGATTCCCTTGCAGCGAGGCCCCATAATCAAGGCCAACGATTTACCCTATTTACGATCCAACCAATGGTTTATCCCATTTACCATCCACGAAATGTGGGGAAGTACTCAACAGGTTTCTCGTACTTTCTTCCATGTGAAAAATAAGGCAATGAGAAAGAAATAAAGTGAAGGATATAACAAGAATAAATTGTATAAACCTAGAGCAACTGAAGAGAGAAGAGAAGGTGTAACATCCATAATTCATTGATCACACTTTCATAACACTGATTTATTATTTGAGGACACTTGTGTGCAAGTGATATGGCTAAACATGGTATTATATGATTAGTTGATTTGGTTTACGAGTTAAAGTTTATGCTATAATTGAGTATGAAATTTATGATATGTTATTAATATTGATGTATAGCATTGACATGTATTATGATGAGGCTTCCTGAGTGTGCATGAAACATGGCACGTTGAGGATATTGATGGCATCGACATAATTCCTTGGACTCTATATTTAGTTAGGGAGTAGACTTTTGAATTTGATTATGAGTACTTGATTTTATTACGCATGTATTATGATGATGATTTCAATTATGAATTTCATGTATAAGAGTTATTAATATTATTATGTTAGTGGATGCAGGAATGTTAATGCTTACTAATCTAGATCACATATGGAGTAAAGGGGTCATACACAGATATCAGATAGATTAGGGAGAGGTGTGGCAGCATCCCTATCACAGCCTAATAACACTCATGCCGTGACCTAAAATGAAGGTTAACGACTACCTTGTTCCTGATAGGTTCACAATGTCATGAGGGAGGACTGAGACAGTCGGTCACGATGATTTATGAGGGGCACACAATAAGATAGATTCCTTATTACTCAATAAGTCCTTAGTCTCACACAATGTCGACAAGTGGAGTATTGACTCCAAGCGTCAGAAAACTTCCAAACTAAGTAAAAAATGAACAACATAAAGAATGGTGAGTGACAAACTCGGAGCACATCAATGCATCTTGAAGGGCACGTCGCATGATAAAAATTAATAAAAATTTATAAGACCATAGAAGATAAAATGAATACTTGGAATTGATTAGAAAAGATAATATAAATTTTATATTAATTTATGAAATGGAACATAATTAAATCTAAGTCTAAATGTTTATGCCTAAATAAATTTATAATAATGGGTATAAGGAAAATTTAGACTAAATAAAAACTAGTAAAGAGAATAAAATTCTAAGAGATGTGCACAATGTGTGCATGAAATTAATAAAAGAAAATTTTTAATTAAAAGAAATTGTTTCATGAGGAAGTGTGGTGTTAACATAGAGTTAGAGTCCTAAGTCAAACTAGACTCTAAATCCTAACTAAGAGAAGAGTTCTAATCAATCTCCAACAGTAAATTAGTTAGGAGACACAATAAAGGAGAAATTGGGGAATTAAGGGACAACTAGGAGAAAATCTAGGAACTAATTGTGGAGGTGAGGAAAACTTTTCAAATTTGTTAAATTTAAAAAAGAATAAAACATGTGAAACTTGAGGGAAGAGTGACATGTGTTTGGGGCAAATAATTTTTTTTTTAATTATTAAAAATTACCTAAATGTGCATGAAAGGACAAGTGTCAAGGTAGAAATTCTTATAAAAGGAAGGGAGAAGGAGTGAGGATTCACCCTATTGTTGGATGACAAAAATGTTGTCAAAATTTCTTGTGAATAGTTTTCTTGTGTCAGTTGGGTTGCAAGTCTTGTGTAGGAGGTGGAAGCATCTCATTGTGAGGGAAAACTTGAGATAGCTAAAGATCTAACTTTTTTTGTGTGACCCCTTTGTGGCTCGGGGGGCTAAGGAGGTACCAATGAAGTCTTTTTTATTAGCAATCAAAAGAACGTTGTGCAATTTATCGGTTGAAGATCAACATCACATATCACCATTCTTTTGGTTATGATATTTAATATTTTAGTTAATTTATTGTTTAGATAGAATTCTTATTGTATAATGAGTAGTTTATTATTATTGTATAATGAGTCACTTTAGTTAATTTATTGTTTAGATAGAATTCTTATTGTATGTGAATGATGCCACATGGCAGCACATTAGAAGTGACTCATGGCACTTAACGATTGCTACACATGGAAACATATTATCGGTGACACATGGCAGCTCATGGAGGGAGGCACATGGCATATTCTTATTGGAGACACATGGCAGCATATAACTTGTGACACATGGTAGATTATTATTGGTAGATTATTGACCTATCATGGAATGACACATGGTGACACGTGAATGGATGAATCATCTGTGTTGACTGGGCATGGGTGGAAGACGATTGGTTTGAAAAATTATTAATTATTTAATTAATCTCCTAAGGGGTTGACCCATAACTCTCCATAATATTCTTTTTATTTCTTACTAATTTTATTACCCACTTAGTATTGTATATGTTAAAGATTTTAACATCCCAATGCATGTGGGATAAGGATTTTTGGCCAAAAAGTCGAATTCATAAGAGGAAAAAACGAATTCAATCCAAGGGCCAAGATTGCCCCATCAAACTTAATCTACGGTGGTTGAGTCACGATCTTGAAGAGACCATAACTTGAGTTCCGGGCGATGAAATTGTGCAAAATTTATACCGTTGGAAAGGTATTTCGATGAATAATATTATGGTATAGATTTCAAGGATTGAAAATGGCTACATTTTTCCAATAAATTAAAAGAACGGTCAGCTTGTTTTCTAATGAGCTTACTTGACAACTTAACTTCACGAGGTCATATCTTGAGATCTGGGAGTTGGATTTGGATCAAATTTATATCGTTGGAAAGATAAGATGATGAAGATCACATATGAAGTGATTCCCATGGCTGAAAATTTGAATATCACACCTAGAAAATTAAAACACAACCCCTGTTTTAAAAGGGCAATTAATTAAAGTTTTGAAAATAAAAGTTTATTTAAAAAAAAGGAAAGGGGACCATTTTAAAATGTGGATGTTAATGATGTGAACTCATTTAAAACACTTAAATGAGGCATTAATTAAATTGAATGTTTCAAGAAAATAATTGTACGAGAAATTTAAAAAGGGAAAAACCCTAACTACTCAAGTAGTTAGAAGAATCAGTTTTAAAAGAGAAGAAAGACTTCATCAAGGGTTCCATTATTCAGAAGGGCGGGGGCATAGGATCAAAAGAACAAGGTGAAACCATAGATATGAAGAAAATATTATGATCAACAAAAAGGGATCTCCACCTTCTCCACTATTTTTCTTCTTCTACACCATTTCTCATAGCTTTATGTTTGAATCTTTGAATTGGGCACAAGGTTGAGTTCTTGAGTGTTCTTCTTGTATTCTTCAAAAAAAATTCCTTGTATGATCATGGAGTATTTACAACCATGTATATGACTATCAAAGATTTTGTAATGAAGAATATATTTCATGAGTAAAACTCCACAAAGAATTAATTCGGGGTTAGTTTTGATTGTATCTTGTAACTTTAAGTCTTGAGTATGAGATATTTGAAATTTACCTATCAAATTCTCTTTGATCTTAATAAGTAATACTCTTTTAAAATTATTTGAGATGATCAAATTATTCTCTCCTATTTATCGTGAAGAATATATGGAAGCATTTGTATGTGATTAAGAAGATTGTATATTTGATGTTGAGCACAAAATACTCTGATTTTGAAACCCTCCAATATTTTTATGGTTAAAGGACTTCTTGTTGCACATAAAGATTATATCAGGTTATTGAAGAACCATTTTATCTATAAATCCAAGCAATAAAATATGGGGTTGGTTTTTTATCATTCTCTCTAATCTAAGATATCACAAATATATCTTTCAATCAAACAGGAGTACCACCTCTATAAAAATGAGGGGGGATTTATATCCTTGTGAGGTTGATGTTTCTGTCTTGACAGATTTAAATGTCAAAACCTTTCCAATGTCTATAGTTGCATTGGATAGGGTTGGGCCTTGAGATTTATATATAGTCAAGGCCCATGCCATTTTGAGCGGGATTTTTTTATGTTAGGGACCTAACCTCCCTAACCCCTCACATAGATAGAATAATATATTTTCCATGTAATAAAGGCCGACATTAGTTAATAAGGCCTATTTAATAAATATGAACAAGTCAATATAAAAAGACCTAATAAAAGCTTCCGCTTCTAGAAAGATCTTCATCCATAATGTTTTTTAGAAGATAAAATTAGTATAAATAAGAGTAGGAAGCATGAGAAAGCTTTGTCTTGCGAATTATTGTAATAAAGTGTTGCTCTGTTAGAGGTTTCCCCCTTGAAGAGGAAAGTAAAAATTGCTCCCATTTAAATAAAGGTATCATTTTGGTGTGTTATTCTCCACATTTTGTTATTATGTTGGTAATTTTCGTTATATTCATGTTTATGCTTAATATCACATAACCAGGTGCATAACAAGTGGTATCAGAGCACTTTCCTTGGTTGGAATTGTGGGTTAAATTTTTTTCCAGGGTAGAGACGTGTCCTGATGTCTTTAAATTATAGTGATCTGTCGTTCATTTTTTTCCAGGGTAGAGACATGTTCCGATGTCTTTAAATTATAGTGATCTGTCATTCATCGCATAAATCCACGGTTGGGGAAGCATACATGCGGGAAATACAAGAGTTTTTTAAGCTTACATTATTGGACACCCTTGTAACCCATGTTGATACCCCTTCGAGTGGTAGCACATGAGACAACAATTGTATACGGACTTGTGCTTCCAAGCACCTCTGGTATATCAGGAGACCCCCTAGGTATCCTAAAACCAACCATAGGAGTGAGAAAAAAAATAAAAGAGAAAAGGAAAAAAAAAATGAGTACGGGGCTTGTCAACACCCTTATTTGAGACCTATCTCATTGGATTACCCTTTTTTCCACAATCGTTTTAATACCTATTATTTTAAAAAAAAATTACCTTCATGTACCCTTATTTGAGACCTATCTCATTAGATTCCCCTTTTCTCCCTTATTGTTGTCATACCTATCATTTTTAACCCTTTTTAACCTTCTCACACCCTTATTCGAGACCTATCTCATTGGATTCTCTTTTTTTCCCTAATCATTGTGATACCTCTCATTTTTAACTTTTTTTACCCCGTGGACCCATTCCATTCCCATCACCCTATTTCCTGCTTATCCCATTGGTCTCCTCTCACTGCCTTGATCATTGTGGTATATATCACTTCTTTGCTTTCTTTTCTGTGGACCCACCCCTCATCCCCTAATGGCTCCCACCTGCCAAGAAGAAACTAATAAGAAATTGAATATTGACCTTACTGCCCTTTAGGCCCAAGTAAATAGGGACATTCCAACCATTCAAGCAAAAATGGACCACATCCAAGTTGAGCTCGATATCCAAATTGGTTAAGTTCATTCCTCTCTCAACAAATTCATGAAAAAATTCCAGGGTCCTTCCTCCTCTGAACCACCTCTCTATACTGAAGGTTTTGACTCCAACCAGTCTCTACACTCTCATTCCAACTCCCTACCTCATGACCCCCGTCTCCCTAATGTCGAGGTCAAAAAATTTGATGGATCGGATCCACAAGCTTGGGTTACTCAGATGCAACATTATTTTTCCCTACATGGTATCACTGATGAGTTAACCAAGCTTCGATATGGAATTATCTATTTGGATCTGAAAATATGGAAATGGTAGAAATGGTGTTGCAATGCACACCAAGGGTATGTTGTTTGGTCATATTTTGTTGCAGAGTTGCATGAACGCTTTGCCATGGACACCCACCATTTAGGACGTTTGACCAAGTTGAAACAATCTAGAAAAATGTAAGATTTCATTGTCACCTTTGACCACTTGGATTCTGAATGGAGGGAATGACAGATGATTTCTTTAGGGAATGCTTTACTAGTGGCCTCAAACTTGAAATCCATGCTAATGTCATCATGGCTCGCCCTCAAACTTAGTTGGAAGCCACTAAGCGTGCCAAGGGGGCATAATAGGTCATCTTGGCCCGGAGAAGAAAACCCACTTTTGTTCCCCACCCTAAACCCAACAACCCTACCCCTCATGCCAATCCTCTCAAGGTCCACAAGTTAACATGGGAAGAAATGGTTGAACGCCAACTCAAGGGTCTTTGCTATAATTGCGATGATAAATACTTTCCAAGGCACAAGTGTAAAGAACATAAACTTTTTATGGATATTTCTGAGGATGTTTCTGATGAATATTTCGAGCTTTCACCTGAAGCAACACTACCCCCAACTGATGATATTATCTCTCCCTCTGTGTTGGAAGATTCGTTGTTGTCATTGATGACAACCCTAGTCATGGGTTTTGGACCACAAGATTGATAAAGGTATTTGGAAATGA
>CBVK0100189119.1:0-14065 GCA_900067695.1 Picea abies | reverse complement strand
AAATATTCTAATAATACATAGACACATTATTATATTATAATAATGTATTATCTAAATAATTATTAAAATGTTAAAAAAATTTAAAAAGTTTATTATAATTAATATATTAATATATTAATAATATATAGAATTATATATTAAGTATTTTTACATTATTAAAGAATACATTAATAAAGTATAAAGTATTAATAAAGTAAAAAAAATAAAAAATGATTAAAGTCACATTGTGATGTTGGAAAATGCATGTCAAAATTTGATATCGGGAAATATTATTAAAGGCACAAAGTGATGTTGGAAAATGCACGTCGAAATGCGACTTTGGGAAATGTTATTAAAGTAGCATGGCAACATTGGAAAAGGCACGTCACAATGTGACAATGAGAAATATTTGTGATAATGCGATGTTGAGAAAAAATCATCACATGGTTAAAAGAAAATACAAATATATTAATACATTAATATTATAAAGAAATTATAATTAATATATTAGTGCAGCAATAATTAATAAAAGTATGTATTAGTTAAGGATTTATACATTATTAAATAATAAATTAAAAAAGTATAAAGTATTAATAAAGTAAAACCTAAAAAAAATAATTGTAAAGTCACATTGTGACATTGGGAAATATTCGTCCTAATGCGACGTTGACCAAAAAGCGTTAGACGGAGACATTGGGAAATGACGATGACAGTGGGAAAGTGGGAAAAGTTCGACATTGTGGTGTCGATAAAATCCTTTTATTCGGGGATGCATTTTATATTTTCACTTTAAATATTAGTTATAGTTGTGTTGCATTCTTTATGCCACATGTGGATCATGTAATTTATAAATGGCAACATCATAAAATCTCTGACTTATTTGCATCCATATATACATTATATACAGTGGTGTGGGTAAGATCATAGTAATGAGATCATAGTATTGAATTTTCTTTCTATATATTAATGGCACATGTGGATCATAAAACTTATAAATTGCACCATCATAAAATCTATGACTTTTTTGCATCCATCATCACTTTTGATTTGTCATGCATTGTTAATGCCCATGCACCTTTAAACATTTATTTTTAGTAAAAAAATGACGTTTCCTTGTATAAGGGTAGATGATGGAGACATTTGCAAATGATGATGACAATGGACAAGTGGGAAAAGTTCATCATTGTGGTGTCAATAAAATCCATTTATTAGGGGATGCATTTTTCATTTTCACTTTAAATATTAGTTATAGTTGTGTTGCATTCTTTATGCAGCATGTGGTTCATGTAATTTATAACTTGCAACATCGTAAAATCTATGACTTATTTACATCGATATATACATAATATATTATGGTGTAGGTAAGATCATAGTATTGAGATTGTATCCCTTAGTACATTGTGAATTTTCTTTCTATATATTAATGGCACATGTGGATCATATAACTTATAAATTGCACCATCATAAAATCTATGACTTATTTGCATCCATCACTTTTGAGTTGTGTTGCATTGTTAATGGTCATGAACCTTTAAACATTTGTTTTCAGTAAAACAAATGGTGTTTCCTTGTATAAGGGTAGAAAATAAATCCATATAATAATATATATAATAATAAATAAAAGAAATACAAAAGATAGCAATGCATGAAAGAAGAATTTTGAAAAGGTCATAATGGCATATCATATTTTCATCCAAAAGGTCATATGATATATGAATATTTCTGAAATTGATCTTAAACAAACATTTGAATGAAAGTTAAGAAATATAATTTGAAAATCTCTTTTCAAATTTAAGAAAACATATGTTCAAAATTTTGTAAACTCTATTCATTACAATTTTACTCAAGAACTATATAAAGACTATACCAGTCCATGATAAATAGAAGGTGAGTTTACATCAACACCAATCATTACAAAAATATGTTGTAGTTATAACATTGAATTCTTCAGGTTTAACAAAAAATGAAATGTATTGTCAAATATGTGACACTCTATATCAGTTCTCAGAGAGATGAAATTTTTAAGAGAGTAAAGTATTCTTCTTGTTCGGTGATTTGATATAGAGCCTAACTAAAGCTTGAAAAATCTATGTTGTCCATAATGATAGTTGAGAAAAATACAACAATAATTAGAAGTATAATGTATAATAAAAACAAGAGAAAGTTTGATCAGTTTCAAAAACATTCTATAACATAGAAGGATAGGGATAAAATGTATAGATTAAAAAACATTGCATAAAATAATATTTATGTTTAAAATTCAAAAAATGAAGTTTCCAAATATAAAAAATATATAAATCCCATAAAATTGTTAGAATCTTACTCTAATATGCAACCAGATTAGTGGCATCGACAACACCAATTAAAATCGACTTGACCATGATTATTTTGTCTATGAAGCCAATCTTTTCTCAAATGTCTCCCTGCTTCCCTATCACATATATGCATATATGTGTGTATAGTTTCTTTTAGTCTAGACAAGCACTGCAAAGATCAATCTAATAAGTCGAATGGTTCACGGTGTTGGTTGGTGACCATAGATTGAATTCCATGAAGAAAATGCTCTTGTTGCATTATTTCATGCAAAGATGAACCAAACTTCAAAGCATCTGAGTTGTCCATAATTGTAAGATAGGAAAAACAAAAATAAATAAACTATGAGGTGAAATAGAAATAGAATGTGTGTATGGAAATTTTCAAAATTTGTTTCATGAGTTACAAAAAATATTAGCATGAAATATTACATGTAGGAGAGTCCAACTATGCATATAAGAATCAGATAAACATTTATTTCCATGCGTAATAATATGATTATTGAAATGTTATTGGTTAGTAGTAAATGAATGTAACAATATAAATAATTATATGCTTTTGTTATAGACATAGTAAAAGGAAATTACTAAAGGTATAAAACATATAAAAAAATAGAGAAGAAAAGATTAATAGAAAAATAGTAACTACGAATGACAAAAAATCAACAAAACAGACACATTTTATGAAGAGATAAAGTACTTACATGGGATGCTACAATGATAAGGAGTGTAATCGTTGCTCTTCTTTCTTCCTAATAGTAACATAAGAACTATTTTTCATCTTGGCATAATGTTGAAAAGAGAAAGGTGGAGATATGCGCAAACCATCTATCGATTTCACTCTTGATATGGATGTGAAGGTCAACCCTTGATTCTCTTTCTTTCCTATATCAATAGTAGCTCAATCTAAAGTCAACCTCTGTGATTTGTGTATAGTAAGGGCCCATGCCATCTTTAGAGGAATTTGTTTTCGATTTCCTCTTGTAACAGGCGTGATGGGAACAATATTCAAATTATTTTTGTTGAAAGGAACACCAATGTACTTATCAAAAAGAACATTAGTGAACATTGGAAGTTGGGGTGGCTTTGTACCAGGGCTATAGTGAATTTGTTGAATGTAACCAAGTGAACCATTAACTAAGTTGAATTCAACCCACAAGTTACATGTCAACATGACACGTTGACCAGGGCATAGAAAAACCTCACGTTCTAGTTGATCATCATCAACACCAACAATTTCAACCCGTCTTGTATGCTTAGCTACAGATCATGCAATTGGATTATTTAATGACTTTAACATTTGTCTATTATGCAAGGTGACCAAATCATTTGTTGGGAACAAGTGAATTGTTGAATGAAATAAACTTCTTTCCACTGGAGGAAAACTCATATCAACACGTGACATAAGAAGATCTCAATCATCAATAACAGGTTCAACGTTTCTTATGTTATTCAAGGGTTGTCGAAAATTGGCTTGCCTTGGATGATTTCCTTGTTGTTGAAATATTATATCCAAAGTAACAACAATGTTGAATTTTTTCCATAAAACTTTCCCTACTGTATTACCTGCATACAAAGGCTTATCTTTGACAGGAGGCAATTGACCAAGGTCACCCACAAGATTGATGGATCTACCACCAAAAGGAGAAGTTTTTTTTATCGAGAAATGCTTCTCATAATCAAGAATTTATCTGTATGAATAATCTTGGTCCTAGAAAGCTCATTTCATCAATCAAAATATATCAAATATGCCTCATTTCTTCTTGAAATATTGCCAATGATTGTCCTTGTAGTGGTCTCATATCTTTGATAGGAATTTATAGAGTGAAGTGTATTGTTTTTGCATATATATTAAAAGCAACTATTCTTTTCGGAGCGAGTAAAAGCAACGGACTATGGCCATTAGCTACTGAAGCAGAAAGAGAATGAGAAATACAGTGAATAAGAAAATACTTTCCAGTGCCAGTAGTGCCCTGTATAAGCATGTGAAGAGGTTCACGATGTTCATATTCAATTGAGTGTCACAATATGATCTCAAAGGCTTTTCGTTATTTCTCTGACAAGGATTTTCATGAAGGAATTGTGGAAAGAGAATTTTCAAAAATATCACCCCTAGATTTGGCAATTTTTATAAAATCTATAGCTTCTTCGGTAGCATCATTTGAAACCATCGATTGATCCCAATTAAAGCATATATCAAATTCCCTTCGACCAAGAGTTTGAAGGTCAGAAATTGTGATATTGTTTGGAGGTATCAAGAGAGACAAAACTTTCCATTATTCAAAATAATATTCAACAATGGTTTCTTCTTCATGGGAATCTTCATTTTCATCAGCAGTATCATAAGGTGTAGGGGAGCAATCAACATCCCATGCTCGATATTGGAAATTCTGCCAATTTTCAATCAGTGTTTCACTGGAGAGGCCAATATCACTGGGAATATTATGAAATGGTTTGTACAAAAGTAACTAAGTCCAACAGAAAGTCTCAAATTCATCAGAACCCTCACTGGGAATAGAATAAAAACATGGCCAAACTTGAACAATGGCATGAACATATCTATGTTTCCATGGTTATTTTTTACGTTTTCCATCAAAGGTCCAAGATATTTCTATTTCTATCATAGACAAATGATCAAGAAATGAAGGTCTATTTTGATATATTTCAAGAAAACTCTGACATCCCCCCAAAAATAAAGAAATTTATTTTTGTTTTTGGCAAATTCGAATCTGGAAAATTTTTGCCATTTATGGAAATTCTGAATTTCAAATTTAATAATTGTATTTAATTATTGTGGATGTTGGACGAAGATCAGTTTGGACCCAACTAACTATTTGAATGTGACACTTGTATCACAACAGAATAATTATATTAACTGCAGGAGGACAAATGGAACAACCATGTTAAAATCAGTTGACCATGACTCCATGAGTGGGGAACAAGTTGGAACTACCTCTAGGATGATGATTACAAGTGTAAAATCAAAGATTTGGCCACTGGCAGCCCCTGAAAATCAAGGATTAAGAAAAGCTGCAAAAATCCCCAAAGGAGGGAAAAGACCTGTGCAAAAATGGATAAATAGCATATGTGAGGAGGTAGGACACTGCCAAGTATGTTGGGAAATGATTCATGAGCTCTCTTGTTGTTATGAACACTGTGGATTGAGTGTGAGGCAAGAGGAGCTTGTTGAAATAGAATTTTCTTGTTGTTATGAACATTGTTGAGTAAGTGTGAGGCAAGAGGAGAATTGTTGGAATTGAAGGACATTGCTGAGGAGGAGTTTCCAAGTTCACCCTCATGGATTCATGGTCAGGCTAGGGGGTGAATAAGGAAAGTGACTTTGGCTACCCTGTTCTACGGTTGGGAGAAACGTGGCTATTCCCTTTGTCTTTCTGCGGATTGGGTTCAGATATGTTGGTCTACCCCCTCTCTATTATGAATGACTGTGTTTTTTTTTATTTCGATATCTTATTAAATCTGAACTGGAATGATGTCCACTCTCCATCTGAGTGATTTTTTCTGAGGCATTGTATTGATTAAATTGGAACTGTAACTTTTTTTCTATTTTTATTTGTTATGGGGAATATATGTGAAGAACATTTGTAATTATATTTCTATGGAAAGAGGAGATTAACGGCAAAGAGGCAGATCCTCTCTGTAGATAAACCCCCAGGAAAAAAAAACTGAGATCCCTCAGAACATCATTATTATTGACCAATCTCTGATGGAATGATATTCTTAACTAAGTATTTACATAGATGCACGGATCTAGTACTGTGGACGTTTAATTCATTGATTAAAAGAGACTCTAAGTGATTATTATAGAATTTACCTTACCCAGTATATTTTATCCTTTGTGCCCCTCTGTGCGTGTAAGATCCCTAAGTCCTTAGGTTTTTAGAATTCTGTGAAGTAAAAGTATCCTTCTACACCTTCAATTCTCCCAGAAAATGAAAATCAAGAGTACCCGCAAAGAATAAAGAGCAGGGAGTGATGAAAATTAGTGTGAAGAGTTACAGTAGAAGAAGAGTACTCTCTTCCTTTGCATTTTGATTGAATTATTACCTGAGTTCTTTTTCAACAGGAACACTTAGTCCAACTTCATTTTCTCCTTTTGGAGGTTTGTGTATATTGATGTATGGATTCTGAACTCACGAAGTTCCAAACCCCGAAACCCCGAAGCTTCCACTTTTCGCATTTCATCGGTTGGTTACATGAGAGGTTTGGGGCATGTGAACTCATGAAGTTCCGAACCCCGAAACCCCGAAATGCGGGTCCCACCTTCTCTTATTTCGCATTTTGTTGGAAGTTTGTTTATGTTGGATGTTTGGCATTTTAAAACCCCGAATTTCGAAATCCTGAAATACTGGTGCCACCTTTACCTTTTCGGAACTTTGAGGAATGTTTTGTGTTGTTCTTGACATTTGAAACCCCGAAACCCCGAATTCCGAAATCCCAAAAATACGGGTCCCACCTTTACATTTTCGGAACTTCGGGGAATGTTTTGTGCTGTTGTTGACATTTGAAACCTCGAAACCCTGAAATCTGAAATCTTGAAAATACGGGTCCCACCTTTACCTTTTTGGAATTTCAGGAAATGTTTTGTGCTGTTGTTGACATTTGAAACCCCGAAACCCCAAATTCTGAAATCTCGAAAATACAGGTCCCACCTTTACCTTTTTAGAACTTTGGGAAATGTTTTGTGCTATTGTTTGGCATTTGAAACCTGGAAACCCTGAATTCCGAAATCCCGAAATATGGATCTCACCTTACCTTTTCGAAATTTCGGGAATTGTTGTGTATTGATGTTCGACTATTGTATTCACGAAATCCCGAACTCTGAAATCCCGAAGTGTTTTTCACTTCTTGTGATTTTGGGAGTGGTTGTGTGTTTATATTTGACTACTGAACTCCCAAAATCCCGACATGCTGGTCACTTTTTGCAATTTCGGAAGTTTGTATATGTTGTTGTTTGGGTACTTGAACTCACTCTGAAACCTCGATGGGTGGGTCCCACTTTCCTTTTTCACCTTTTCGGAGTTGTGGTGTGTGGATCCCACTTTCCTTTTTCACACAAATGGCGTGGCCCCTTTGTTTCATTTGTTGTTCGACACTTATAATTGCCGAAACCCGATTGACCTCTGTTATGTTTCACAAACTGTAGGAACCTAGAAGAAAGTTATTGTTATGGGAACAACTCTAACAATGTAATGAATGGACTGGTAAAAGAACGTTGAAGATTCTACATCTTGGATAGAGGTATGAAAGTAACAGACCGTTTTACAGGTAGATTGAATTGCAAACAGAGGGTAAATATTTTTATGTAGGGTTTTGGTCATAAAACCCCAAAGTTGTTTGTATTGTTAAGACTGTGGTAGCATTATAGGTACTAGTAGATAAGAGAGTAATTATAATTTTCAGGATCTTAATTAAACATTGAAGTGATGAGTAAATACTCATTATATCGTCGATTAGTAAACTTAAGTTGAATGGTGAGGACAGTCGACGATAGTAAGGACTCTAACTAACCTTTAGACTCAAGCCTTTTAACAGAAAGCTTACTTTCTTGAGATCTCAAAACCTTTCAAGGATAAATGTACAAATAAAAAAATAAAATATGGTGATTTTTTAGGTTCATTACATATGGTATCAGATCAAAAGTTACAACACTAGGCCTAAACAGGGCCACATTGATTGCTTAGTATATATTCTGAAAAAAATAAATAAATAAATAAATAAAACCTAATAGATCCTATGGATTACAAACAGAAAGCTTTTCTGTTTTGTGTTGAATAATGGCAGCTCAAGAAGGTGCAGAAATCAGGGTGGAAGAGAATCCACAACAAGGACCTCATGGAGATCCAAGACAGAACAGTGATGGAAGCTCACCCACGAAGGTGTTGGAAACGATGAGAAACCTTATTGTTGAACTACAAGTTTTCAAGGCCGATAATGAAAAATTGAAGAAGGGAGAGTAGGAACAACAAGAGATAAATGAAGTCTTGCTGTGTAGTATAGTAACCAAAAAAAGTCCAAAAGATGATAACCATGAGGAAGAGGTCAACAAAAGGGCCTCCAAGAATTCTGGTTCGAAAACAGAAAAATGAGATTCGTCTGAAGGGACACCTTCAGCTAAAGACAAAACCATGCCAGACAGAAAAAGAAAACAAATAGACCACCTTGAAGGAGAATTTAAACATATTAAACCAACTAATTTTGATGGAGAATCCATGAGAGGATAAGAAGTCGAGGAATGGTTGTTGGACATCAAAAAAATACTTCCAAATCTACAACTATTCCAGCAACATGAAGGTGAGAATGGCCATTTACAATCTGAAGGGGAAGGCCAGCATTTGGTGGCAGGACCTAAAATTGGCCAAGGGCCTAAAGGAGAAACAGTTGGAATGGTCTGACTTCAAGAAGTATTTTAAGAAACAATACCTTTCTGAAAGCTATTATGAAAGGAAGACGAAAGAATCTTATGAATTACAACTCGGACAAATGATGATGGAGGACCTTATAAATAAATTTATGGAACTACTAATATTTGTACCATACATCCAGGAGGATAAGGTAAAAATCCAACGATTCTTAAGTTGTTTACCACAGTCCTACAAGGACAGAATTGAGTTTGACAACCCCAAATCCTTGAGCGAGGCATTCAGGAAGGCACGAATGTGCTATGACCAATACAAACAATGGGTAGAGTTTCCCAAGACCTGGAAGGATAAGAAGTAGGATGGAATAAACCAGCGGAAGAAGGGATACTAGTCGGCTCCTTATCAGAATGCAACAAAAAGTTTCCCAAGGAAATATTTTCACTCCAATCATCCGAATACACAAGGTAGCGGTAAACCTTGGAACAATGAAGTTTGGGGACAAATCCCACGAGCCATTATGATGTTGGGAGTGTAGAGAGTCTCATCTAAGGAGGCACTGTCCACATGTAATTGCAGCAAATAGAACTATTGTTCACAATTTGTAGGAAGCCTCAAAAGTGGGTGACATGGGCAGAAGTCTGCATCGGATAAATGCAACCATAGATGGTCAGCAAGCTAACCACCAGTCCTTGGTGGTAGAATTCGAAGGTAAAATCCACTTAAGAAACAAAACCACAAAAAAATATTGGCTTGTACAACTAGCAACAAGTACTAAAAGAAAAGTAGTTAACTTTATTTATGTTCTTAAGTTTAGTTTAGATGGTCAAAAGATAAGGACCAATCTGAACATCCTACCAATAGGGTCTTATGATATGATTATTGGGATGGATTGGTTGGAACAACACAAAGCAGTACTAGATTGTTATACAAAGATACTTAGCTATAAAGATAATTTTGGCACTATTAGAACAACCTAAGGCATACCAAAACCTGTGTCAGTCGGACAAGTTTCATCGATGCAATTCAAGAAATGTATTAGAAAGGGATGTCAAGTTTACGCCATCCAAGTAACGAATCTATTAGAAAAAGAAGATAAGCCCAAGTTAGAAGACTTTGTTGTCCTATGTGAATTCAGAGACATGTTTGTTGATGAGATACCAGAATTGCTTCCTAGGAGAGAAATAGATTTCTCCATAGACTTACTACTCAGATCAGCCCCTATCTCAAAAGCACCCTACCGAATGAGTCTACCAGAACTGACAGAATTAAAAATACAATTACAGGAATTGTTGGATAAATAGTATATCAGACCAAGTGTCTTGCCATGGGGAGCACCAGTCCTCTTTGTGAAAAAGAAAGATGGTACTCTAAGACTATGTATCAATTATAGACAACTGAACAAAGTAACCATTAAGAACAAATACCCCTTACCCAGGATAAATGATATGTTCAATCAAGTTGGGGGGGCCAAGATCTTCTCAAAATTGGATTTACGATCTGGTTATCATCAAGTTAGGATAAAGGACCAGGACATAAACAAAACAAATTTTCAAACAAGATACAGACACTATGAGTTTGTAGTCATACCTTTCGGACTCACTAATGCACCAGCCACATTTATGTGCTTGATGAACAACATTTTCAGCCAGTACTTAGACAAGTTTGTAGTAGTATTTATCGACGATATCCTAGTCTATTCTAAAACGGAGGAGGAACATGATGAACACTTAAGAATAGTTCTAAAAACGCTAAGGAAACACAAACTACACGTAAAATTTGACAAATGTGATTTTTATCAAAAAGAAATACAATATTTAGGACATGTCATTTCCTAGGAAGGTATTTCCATAGACCGAAAAAAGATAAAAGCCATTATGGATTGGTCAGTGCCTAAGGATGTGGCAGATATCCAGTCATTCATGGGAATCACTGGATATTATTGCAGATTTATAGAAGGGTTCTCCACGATAGCCCACCCTATCACGTCATTACAAAAGAAAGGGACCAAGTTTAACTAGTCGCAAAAGTGTCAAGACAGTTTTAACAAGCTAAAATAATTATTGACATCGACGCCCATCTTGAAGATAGAAGACCCAGATAAAGACTTCACAGTATTCATTGATGCAAATAAAGAGGGACTAGGTGGTGTTCTAACTCAGGAAGGGCACGCAATTTGTTATGAATCCCGAAAATTAAGGGAACACGAGTGAAATTATGTCATTCATGACTTAGAATTAGCAGCAGTAATACATTCCTTAAAAATGTGGCGACACTATATAATGGGAAGAAAATTCTTACTATTGACGGATAATAGCAGAGTGAAATATTTGTTTAACCAACCAGACCTTAATGCAAGACAAGCAAGGTGGCTAACCTTCTTGAGCGAATTTGACTTCGAGGTCAGACATATCAAGGTTAAGGAAAATAAAGTAGCAGACTCTTTAAGCCGCAAAATCCATGGTTTATTTAAGATTAACGTCAGCAGGGAAGAAAGTGATATGGAACAAAGAATAAGGATGGCAGGTATCAATGATGGAAATTACACTAAGATAATGGCAGAATTTCAAAATAGTATTGCAAACTTAGATAAACCAAATATAAGTATCAACAAGAAGGGGCTATTAAGATTTAAAAACAGACTTTACATACCAGATTTAGCAGAGCCAAAATTAACTATTTTAGACGAAGTGCATAAGAAACCATACTCTGGCCACCCAGGTTACCAGAAAACAATAACAACACTCAGAAAACTATTTTACTGGCTTAATATGAAGGGAGAAGCAACAGAGTACTTGGATAGGTGCCAAGATTGTCAGTAGGTTAAGGCCAAACACCAGCATCCAACTAGTCTATTACAGCCATTGCCAGTACCAGAATGGAAATGGGAGACCATATCATTGGACTTTATAATAGGTTTTCCTAAAACCCAGAAATAGAATGATTCAATCATGGTTGAAATCGATAAACTCAGTAAGTCTGCACAGTTTATTCCTATAAAGCCTACTTTTAAAGATATTAACATTGCTGAAATATTCATGAAAGAATTTTTTAGACTGCATGGTATTCCTAAAATGGTGATTTTAGATAGAGACGTAAAATTCACATCCACTTTTTGGAAGGAATGGTTTGTAGGGCTAAATACTAATTTGAATTTCAGTACGAGTTATCATCCACAAACAGATGGATAGACCGAAAGGACAAATCGAATCATAGAGGATATGCTCCGCATGTATGTAAGAACAAAGCTGAACAAATGGGAAGACTACCTACACTTGGTAGAATTTGCATATAACAATGGGTACCAAACTTTGGCTAAGTTGAGCCTTTTTGAAATATTGTACGGCAGAAAGTGTACAAATCTGATTAGCTGGGATAACCCGGCTAACAGACTCATGACTAGACCAGAGATGCTCCAAGAAATGGAGAACATGGTAAGAAAGGTACAAAAGAACTTGAAAGAAGCACATGACAGACAGAAGAGCTATGGAGATCAGAAAAGAAAACATGTGGAATTTCAAGTGAGAGACCATGTTTACTTGAAGGTCAAAGCCCAGAAAATATCATTGAAGTTGGGAAATTGTGCCAAGATGGCACCTAGGTTTTGTGGGCCCTTGGAGATACTAGCTCGAATTGGACCAGTACCATATCGACTTGCACTTCCGAGAAAAATTTGTACCAGAACCGAAGTTCCGACGAAGGTTATCCAATGAAGAGAGGTGAGGGATATAATGGATAAAATATCTGTATGTATTATGGATCCAGAGGGAGTTGAGAAATCAATTTTTACACACCCTAGATATTTGAAGGGCATAGCTCGGTAGTGGCCAGCCAGAATAAAGTGGGTTACTTCCTTTTATATGGGTACACTTTTAATGTGATTCGACAGCTTCGTTGAATGATGTTTCTCACCGCTTGAGATTCCTTCCTGGATGATGGTGAAATGAACCTGCACTAACCAACTACCTCCTATATATGATTTATGTATGATGGAACCTCCTAGTTCGGTGGGTTGGGTAATGAGGTTTTCTCAGGTATCGTCAACTAGAAATCGGACCCAAGGACAAAGACAAGAACTTTTATGCAATGGAAGTAATACATGAGGACAAAGATCTTTTATGCAGTGAATGTTCTTCAATCCGCCCACCTACTATGCTTGGTTAGGGGTTCCTACTTTAATGAAGAGACATCGCTACAACTCTTCTTCATTTTCAACCTGCAGATCACCTTTGCAAAAATTTCTACACTGATGACTATTCTAGATGACCTCTACGATACTCATGGACGTTGGAACAACTCAAAATCTTCACAGAGGGAGTGAAATAGTGAGTTCAAGTTTAAATTATAGAAACTCTCTTTTAGAAATAGGGCTTTTCTTCTGAGCATATTTAAATCATATATAAGCCTCACTAGGGAGGTCATAGTTTCGCTATGATTGCCCGAACACATAATTCCGTGAAGGGTGCCCTTGAACTATCCTCAAAAAGGGAGAAGACCATAAATTATAAGTTACCAACAACAATTATTGTAGTTGCAGGTTGAGCAGCCATCTAAATATTAAATAAAAGAAAATCGGAAAGAGTTTTCCTTCTGGACAATTTTGAGTCCTTTGTTTATGGCATTTGTAGATGGGATCTTTCGTTAGTAGACCGCCTTCCAGACTACATAAAGATTACATTCAAAGGCGTATGTGTTTATTAAAATAGAAAAATCGCTAAATCATTGTAATTGTTGATATTCTTAATGTATTTTGCAGCTAAATCATTGTTGATATACTTAATGTATTTGTATTTGATTGATTCATTGTTAAGTGGGAACTATACCTTGAAGCTTATATGCAACAAGTAGAATGGATAGCAACTGGACAAGTGTCACATACCCACTACCTAAATTGGATTTTTCTGGTCTACCTCCAAACCAAAAACCCCTGAATATCCATGGAGGCCTAGCGTAAGCTAGGTCTTTCTCTCTCCTTCACCGTTCCCATGTGATCGCGGGTCATGATCACGGTTCGATTTGAACGCAGTGCCTATTTGTATTTCGTGCCTTGGTGCTACAGTAATGTCTAATCGTTTCACTCTGCAACCGCCAAACCCTGACAGGGCTATCGACCGTCCAATGGGGACGAATCCCTATAGGGTCAGCAAATGGCCAATAGGGACCAATCCCAACAGGGGTAGAAAATAGCTAATGAGAACAGGCCCCGTCATGCGGTTAGGTGGAATACAGGTGGCAAAAAGGGGAACTCGACACGATAGTCGACATGACCGGAGGGGCCCACTTCACACGCCACACTATTTCAGACCCCCCCCATTAAAGGCAGAATGACAAGGGGGGTCCGGAATCCACCTGAGAGTCGTTGATCACGATGAGTTAATCTCGACCATTCGAGATTTG
>CBVK0100189118.1:0-14065 GCA_900067695.1 Picea abies | reverse complement strand
TACAACTAATGGCCTAAAGACGACATAAATAAAATAACATTACTAATCTAAATTAAAACTAATGGCCTAAAGCCAACATAAATAAAATAACATTACTAATCTAATATGCCCCAATTAAGGGGTAATGAGCCAATATTAGGGCTTAACAGGGATACATCAAGGCCCTCCTGTGATGAGTCTTTTCCTGTCAACTTCAACTCATCATCCAGGAACAAGAATTAGAAATCATTTAGTACTGTAGGGTCTGCATGCCTCAATGGTAGGCTTCTTCACTTTCGACAATGGATTCACATCATTGGTCCTTGATCAAGAGATTCCATCGAGTGTTTGACTTCAGCTCATTTATTCACATTTGTTGGATTGTACTAAAGTACCTTGGGAGTCATTGCCATCAATGGTGATTTCCCTCACACTTATTAATGGTTTTCATCAATGACCGATAATCAAGTGGTTTCTACCATGTTCGACTTCAACACCTATAATCGCATGGCTAGATTCGTACTTACCGGTGACGGGATTGAAGACCTTGGATCTCATCATCTTGGTCCAGGTTGCGATGGAGTATTTACGATTTGCATTGACACATAGATCCACTTTGTATGTCTTGTGGCTATGTCCTGATTTCAAGTTTGTTAACACATAGATCCACAGTGTATTCTTGGTGGCTATGTATCGTCTTGATGACATGGATCCACAGTGTATAATTGGTGGCCATGATTGACATTTATGATTCAAATCATTTGTAGTATGAGCATGGGAATGCCTAGCTCAGAAATGGTACCATATTGTGTAGATGATTCATTGTTTGCAGGTTCCCAATTGGTGCGCTCCTTGTTCCCGACACAGACATGCATTTTACAAAGTATTTTGGCTGTCACGAGTTCCAACCTCATAATTTGGGGCGGAATTCTGTTACACATTATTTTGGTCACCCTGATGATGATTCTACAAGCATGTGTTCAGGCTCTCAAAAGGATCTCTTGTAGGAGAAAAGTGATTGATTTCTTCCTCTACAAGGCATGTTTTTAGAATGACGTCATAGGCTGACAGTAGTACATAGTGAAAAAATCCTTGATTTTCGTAGGCTTCTCTATACCTGGCTCACGGGGTTTCCGCAGGATACTATATAGGCAGGTTGTGGCGGAGTTTGAAGCTAAAGAAAGGAAGAAGTTCACAAAGGTTCTAGAAGGATAATCTTCTATAATGTGATGTGGCATCCATATGGTTGTGATCGTATTGGTTTCTCTGATTTCATGGGATCATCCTCATCCTTTTAACCGCTTCACTTTCTCCTATATAATGATGGGTTTCTCATGGAAAAGGTTAAGCAATATTGAGCAAAGAATTGCTAAAAGAATAGGTTGAAGACTGTGTGAAGGATCCTATTGCAACTGATGCTTAAGGTCTCCATTGGTCCATCAATATTTTGTGGACCATCTTCATACAAATTCAGAGCAATTGTATGTGTGTGTTGGAACAAAGGAACACTAAAATGGAACTTGTGATATCAAGGCAATTTGGTTGTATCTTCCACTTTTACTTAATATAATACGGTGACATGTTTCTTTCCCATAAAATCATTAGCATTTTATTACATGACTACTTGATCACATGTCTAGTTTTTCATTGAATCTATTATTGTTGATTTCACTTTGTTTGTTTTGTGTCATGGCAGATCTGATTTCACAAGAGAACCATAGCGAAGAAGGGACAACAAATATATAAGGAAGCGATATCTAAAGGTATGTCATCCATTCCTTCTTTGGTAGTAAATTCAATGATTGTAAGTATGTCATCCATTCCTTCTTTGGTAGTAAATTCAATGATTGTAAATTAGGAAAAGCGTCATGTTTTGTCTTGTTTTGTTCTATATACAGGTGGATCTAGGGAGATTAGTTTATGTACGCATTCACCGATTTATCCAATAACAGTCTCATTGACTCTCGGAGTAGTTTCAGAGTTCTCTGGTTGCACCTTCTTCAGGATTTCTGCTTCTTGGTTCTGTTGCCCCTATTCTTCTGTCAGCATATCTACCTTCATGCCCTCAAGTGCTGGCTATTGGGATTCTTCCACCATGGGTGTGGGTTTTACTGGTGTCGTATCTAGTGAAAGGATTTTGTCGATATTGACAATCTTCGATGGCTATTGTTCTCCTTCTTCCAATTACACCTATTTCCTGGTTCTAACTCTGGGTTTTCTGGAAGTTTGGCTTGTTTCTTCTTGCCTTAATGGTGCCATGGTGGTGAGTATCTATCGTTGCTAAGTTTGATAGTATTTGTGCCCTTTGTGAAATCCACTCTGTACTCCTTATGCTTTCTCATCCTCTGTCTTTTCCAATCTCCCAATAGAATGTTTTCTTCTGTGTCTGTGTTTTGTATGGGCATCACATGGATCTTGTCGAAGACGCTACCTTTATTGTGGATTCAATGTACCTCCAGTTCCTTCATACTTGTCATTATTCTCCCTTTCCATCTCCAATTGGCATGATTAATGTGGCATTCTGTTGGTCCTTTCCGACAGTCAATTCCACGTAACTCTGTCATTTCGTACTGCTTTTTTAGTCTTTACTTTTCCCGCTTGTTTCCATGGTGACTTGGCCATTGGACTTTTCCTCGACAATTTTTTATTCCTAAGTGTGCATGATCCTTCTTCCTTCGATGTAGTGTATCTCTATTTGTATCGTTTAATATCCTGTTTTTTTTTTTTTTTTTCCTACTACGCAGTAATTTTTCAAGTAGTGGGTGGTCGATTGTCCTTGTATGGCTTCAGTCGGCACCAGTTGATCATCCATTTGAGTTATGCTCTTGCTAATTATTTCAACTGTACATCTCCTCCATTTGTGAAATTTTTTACTTCGTATGGTCCTATCCAGTGCAGTCTGAGTTTTCCTAGGTGTTGAATGGATTTGTTGTCATACATCAACACTAAATATCCTTCCTTGAAAGTTTTCTTATTGATGTGTCTGTCATGCCAAGATTTATCCATTTCTTTCTGAACTTGTTGGTGGAACCCTGCTAAGATCCAATCCTCCTCCATGGTCATAAACTGGTTTAGTCTCTCCTATACTGCACCTCATTCCGTCATGTGTGTAATTGCTGCTACACGCAAACTGGGTACCATAAATTTTAATGGCACCATTTCTTCTTGAACATATACCAGTTTAAATGGAATGTGTCCTGTCAATTTATTGCACATAGTCCTTTAGGCCCCCAATACTGATGGTATTTTAAGGTCCCAATCATTCCTAATGACATTACAGATCTTCGTTAGTGCATTCTCAAGAATTTTGTTGAGTGCCTCTACTGTGTCATTTACCTGTGGGTGTTATGGTATACTTTTCTGATGATGGACTTCAAACTCTTTAGTCATAGTGTTGATAGTGTTGTTTATGAAGTGCATTCCTTGGCCACTCATCAAAACTCATGGGCACCCAAATCGAGTGATTACTTGTTCAAATAGAAAGTTTGTTTTTGTTTCTACACTGCAATCCTTCATTAGTGTTGCTTCCTCCCATATTATTAGGTATTCTGGTGTGGTGATAATCTACCTTGCTCCTATTATTTTTGCTTGTGGGTTGATTGTTCCCACAAAGTCTATTTCCCATTTATCAAATGCCTACAATGTTACCTGTGGTCATAATGGAATATTGTCCCTTATGTTGGGTTTACCAACCCTTTGACAGATGTCGCATTTATGGTAGTACTCCTTCGAGTCTCTGTGAATTGATGGCCACCATAGTATTGCATGCAATACCTTCTGTGCAATAGCCTTTCCTGCATAATTCCTTCCTGCTATTCCATCATGGGCTTCTTCTAAAACTCTTGGTATTTCGTGTTCTAACACATATCTTCACAAGATGCTATGTGGGCCCATTTTGTATAAGTGTCCTGCGATCAGTTGATAGTCTACAACCTGGAATACCAGATTTTTATTTTGCACGATGTTGTATTCCGGTGGCGCAATACCTTTGCTCAAGTACTGGATGATATCTACAAAGTAATCATTAGCAATATGGACTGAAAATAATTGTGCATCTGGAAAGTTTTCCTATAAATTCATAGGTTCTTCTCCATTTGTGTACCTTGATAGGTGGTTAGGTACTGCATTCAATTTTCCTGGCTTGACTATTACTTCAAAGTCAAATTATTGAAATAGTAGTAACCATCGATAGATTCTCCCCCCAACACTGTCTTGTTGACTAGGTATTTAAGGATTGAGTGATCTGTGAACATCCTAAAGTGTTTCCCTAGTAATTAATGTATGAAATTATGTAGTGCGTAGACCATAGCTAGGCCTTCTCTCTCTATAGTGTTATAGTTCTTCTCTAATTTTGACAGCTTCCAACTCAGAAATGCTATGGGGTGATCCAAATCCCCCACTCTTGGCTACACCAAGATAGCTCCAAGTGATATGGTTGATGCATCTACATGGACGTGGAATTTCTTCTCCCATTATGGAAATACTAATATTGTCACGATGACCATCTTTTCCTTTAGGGTATCCAGACCGTGTTGACACTCGTCATTCCACTGAAACTTTGTATCTTTTATTAACAATTTTTCCATTGGCGTGGTAATTTGTGCGTATCCTTTGATGAAATTTCTATAGTACCTTATGTTTCCCAATGTCGCTCTTAGTTGAAAGACTATTTTAGGTGGTGGGAAGTTAACATTAATTGCAATCTTTGTAGGATCTACTAGTAACCCTTGTTTTCATACTATATGGCCCAATAGTATCCCAATCGGTGTTCCGAATATACATTTTTTTATGTTTAATGATATATGGCATTGCCTACATCTTTATAACATCATCCACAAGACCTCTACATGGTATTTCAACAAACTATAGACTATCCAATCATCCAGGTATACCTCAAGAAACTGATGGATAATTCCTTAAACACGACGATGACTACTCTAGAAAATATTACTGGTGCATTCTTCAGTCCAAACAGCATGATTGTTTACTGGTAGGATCACCATTCTATCACAAACATGGTATTGTATCTATGTTCCTGTGCTATATTGATTTGATGGTAGCCTAAGAATCCAACAGTGAATGAGTAAGCTTCATGTCCACCTACGTTCTCTAACACTTCATCCGTAAAAGGTGTAGGGAATGGGTCATGTAGGCATGCATCATTCAACTTCCTCAAGTTGACACATATCCTTATCCCTCTTTTTTTTCTTGAACTACCATCGGGCTTATCCATTATGATTCTTCCATTGGTTCTATGATTATGGCTTCAAGCATCCTGTCGATCTTAGCTTTGACGTTCTTCTTATATAATGGGTTCAGTCTATATGGTTGTTGTCTGATTGGTCTCGCTTCAGGTCTGAGTGGTGTCTTCATTTCTCTTAGATCTCTTTTTATACCCTTCATCTTTGTAAATTTTATGGGAAACAGGTCATTGTACTCACGCAATAACTCTGTTATGATTTCCACTATTTTATCATCCTAGTAATATCCAATGCTAGCCATTTTGGGGTTCTCAATTGTCCCAATGTTGACTTTCCTTACCTTGATTGACGTGGAAATAAATTCTGATTCTATGGGTGGACCCTCCACTTCTCTTTCTCCTTCTTCTTCCTCAATCTGAATATCATGCAGATCATATTCATCTGGTGCTTCCTCCTGCACATGGTAACATGAAAATAGTTCTTTGAATGTTTGTTTGTTTCATTGTTGTTCTTCTGTTATGAGTTCAAATTTTGGTTCTTTGATGAATACCACTCCTCTTATATGTTTAAGAGATGCATCTATGTTGTGGTTCTCATGCTTGAATGAGAAAGTGACTGTAAAGTTTTGTTGCAATGTCATCTAGGTCGCAGTTCCTTTGTGCAATTCCTGGTCTGTATACCAGTTCCCTGGTATGCCTTGGGGGTATCATTTTTCATAGTGTTCTACACTTCTCCAAGTGTTCCACTGGTGCTCCTTCTCCATCATACTTCTGTTGTTTGTTAATTTTTTTTCTACATCGAAACTTATGTGTAGTAACTGCTTACATTGGTACCAATATGTGATTGTCTCTTTGTGTGCACCCCACCATCTTCTAGGTTTGGCCTTTAGTGCTATATCAAGTGCTAATAGTCTCTGATTCTCTAAAACTGCATCTTCATACTGTGCCAAGAATACTTCCATGTCATTTATTCTGTGGAATTTGGGTGGTTCCCTTATCTTTGTGCCTACCCATCTTACTATGCAGTCTATTCGTGCACATCTTCTCATGGAAACTTCGTGTAGCCTTTTTTGCCAGTTCTCTAAACTAGTGTTGGAGTCTGCTGCACATGAAGTAATGCTCTGCCAACTGAGTATCCCATATGTAGTTGGATTTACATAATCCTCATCGCAAACATTTGTTCTATACAAATGGTTGATTTCCTCTAAGTATAAGAAAGTAGGTTTTACAAACATTTCCCCTTCTGATGGGTTTAATGGCGCGATGAGCCTGTATTCACCTGACTCAAATGTCATTTTTCGCGTCTTGAGATTGATTATGGTCTGGTTTTCAAATGCAAAATCCAAACCAAGAAACAATAGATATGGTGTTGTGCCATCCACTATTTCAATCACTTCAAAGTACGCTTTATTGCAAACTCCATCTAGGTATACTATCACTCCTTTTAGTCTACCGATTGGTAGGACTCTATGTTGGTTTTCTAGTTTCAAATTGAATAGGTGAATGTCTTAATGTGGGATCTTCCATGCATTTCCATGTCTTCTTTGGTAATACATTCACTTCAGATCCTAGATCCATTATGATATCTCCCATGTTGAAATCTCTGATATTGGCATTGAGTCTGAATTCTCTACTTGTTCTTCTCCTTGTATGTAGGTGATTGACTGTCTTTTGTTCTAGTTTTCCTTCCGTTTCTTTACTACATATTTCAAATATGTTTTTCAATATTTTGACAGATGATGGATCACTTAATACTTTTATACATGATTGCAAAAATCCTTTGATTATACTTCCTATTCCATGGGTTTCCTTTCATTGGTATGATCTAATAATGGAGGCATCTCGTACTTCGGTGATTCCTTGCTTTGCTACAAATTTTAAGTTGACGCCATGTCCTCCTTCTAAAATTCTTGTCTAGCTTGTTTAAATATCTCCTTTTTGTTCTGTATGTTGAACTGCTTCCTTGGTTCAGTGTTCTTCTTCACCCACTTGTTTTGTACTAGCTCTTGTCAGACTACGTTGTTTCCTATTTTAGCTCCTCTGCGAGTAACTATGTTGATGTTTCATCCTTCGTCCCTCGCTTCGGCTAAAATCCACTGAACATACTAGTTGTTCTAGTTCCTCTCTTCCTGGAACTTTACTAATAGTGTCAAACATTCTTCCATATCATGGTCTGATGCATGACAATACATACAAGGTGTTGGTGGAAGTGGACATTCCCTTGCATAATGTATTGGTTGTTATCAATTGTGGCATACCATGGGTCCTCTACGTCAACTAAAAAATCCTCTTGCTTGTCCTCCACCTATGTAGCCTTCTCGATCTCCTCTCGACGCGTTATACTGTGGCGCCTGATTATACGACACAGTATTGTATGTAGGTTGTGCTATGTTATACTGTGGTTGCACGGTATTATATGGTTGTTGCACAGTATTATACTGTTGTTGCGCATAGTTGTATGGGGATGGGACTTGATTAAATTGTGGTGTTTCTTACCCAATCATCATTTCTTACTGCACTCTATATGCATCTGATGTCCTCTATCGCATCATATCCATAGTTCTACAATATTTTTCATCGTGGCCCACTAACTTACAAAAGTTGCAATACGAACTCTTTGGGACTATCTGGTATTTTTGCATCATTGGGTAATGATATGGATCGTGGCCCAATTTCTTACATACTTCGCACCATATTCCTCCTATTGGTAATGTATTTGGCATTCCTGCTATCATATACTGTGCGAATGTTGGATTTTTATTCTTGTGGTGTCCTTCCATCCTGCATGTAGTGCACCAAACGACGTCCCGTTTGTCCTTGCCCTTATTCTAGTTTAGCTGAAAATTTAAGTTCTTCAAATCCTCCTTCAGTTCCTCGATGGTTGGGTCCGTCTGTTGATACTAGTTTTCTTCCAGTTGTATGGCTTCTTGTAGAGCCGTTGCCTGCATCAGAAACTTCTGTTATCGCAATGGATATTTTAAGTGTGGTAGAAGTGAATTGATGAATAGGTTCCTATGCTGCATATCGATCATGAGATATTTCAACTTTCCCTTCATTCACTTGAATATTTGGTCAATCTCCCACACAAATTCTCCCAGTTTCTATCTAATTTCGATCATCTCGTTCATGTATTGATCCTCTGAACTTGGCTTATGGAACTTGTTTATCAGTAGTTTCTTGATGTCTGCAATTGTTCTGGTTGTCCCTGGTGGATTTTTTGTAGCTAAAATAATATATCAATCTAGTGCGCGATCCCTTAGTGTAATCGCTAGTTGTGCCAGTTTAGTATCTTCGTCTGTGATCTATTTTTCTTCCCAAATATTCTCACAGATGAATAAATGTTTTTTTGGGTCCTTCGACAATTCTCCTTTAAATTTTGGTAACTTGATGGTGGGATTGTGTCTAGCCATTCCGAATGCTAAACTACTACCTCCATGTGGTATAGATACTTGACTAGTGATGCCTGAACTGGCTCTTCCATTTGTTGTTCCTTATGTATATGTACTTCATGTTGTCTTTATTCCAAACTTCGGTTGTCTAAATGGTGGTGTTCTCTTTGGTTTATTAGTCGCACATGGGTTTATGGGTTCCACACTAACATTAATATGGATAGGATTGCTTCTTTCTCTCCCCGTTCTTGGACCTCTCATCATTCTCTCATATGTTGCATGCAGGATTTCCTCAATATTCTCCATATCCCGAAGATCCTATACCTCTTCCTCGTCACTCACCAAGCCTTCCCTCACAACTATGACTCTCTTCTTGGTATTCACCTTGTATTGGTAGGGTACTCTGCTACGTGTCTTTCCAGCTGTCGCCATGATATACTTGATCTGGTCATCATCCATCATGATTGGGTCCAAGGGTTCCTCCTTATTTCCCTTATCCTTTCCTCCTTCCATTTCTCCTCTTTCCGTCAATGCTTGCCCCCTTCCCCCATGCATGTAGGGACATTTACTTGTATGACTCCATTGTCATTACACCTTTGTTATATAATCGTATCTTAATAGAAGTATATAGTGATCTAATGTACCTTCCTCAAGGTCCAACTATAAACTCTTGCTTCTTTGCACTATACGAATTTGTTGTATCTACTGCAAACTCTATTATAAATCCTACCACAATACTGTCGAGCCAAAAGTCTACTGCGGGTTGAATTTATTGTTCACCTACTATAACTCCTCAATTTGTACTGGGGTCCACTCTAACTGTTGGATCCAGTTTGTTGCATGGTTTTCCTTCAACCTTGGTATCCACTCCTGCAATAAATGTGGAAAATCATAGAAAAAGACTTCATGAAAATCAGTAAACACGTATTTCTTAAGATATTTGTGGGGTGTTATTCTAGGGTTTCTGTTATCTTTCTAAGCAAACTCCAACTCTTTTTTTCTTAGCCAAGTTTTGATCTCTTCTTTTGTGGGATTCCACGGTCTCAACATCCCCATCTATTAGCTCATTTCTTTATTTTCTTCTTTAATATTCTTTTTCTCCGCCTCTTCACATCTACTCAATCCTCTCATGTTCCTACCAACAAAAAAAAAAAAAATTGTTTTTTATCCTACTTAAGTATCACGTCTAAGTTTATTGACCTAGGGTTCATGTCTATCTGAGTTTCCAACAAAGCCTCTAAAACTATCGGCCCTCTTGGTAAACCAGAAGGAAACACAGTGCATGGGGTGCACCACGCCGTCTCACCCAATATAGTCTTAATGGGTGGCTTCAATACTCATGTGTTTGCAGCCTAGGATTGAGTGAAAGATTTGATAACTATATACTGAGAGTTCTATTACAACTTATTAACGCAATACACTGTTATCATGATTATGAAAGAATTATAACCACTCATTCATTCAGCATAGAAATAGTTACTTGAAGACAATAAATAAACACATGCATTCAATCACATAACATAGTTTTTACCATGGTTCACCCCCTCATGGGATACGTCCACAAAGATCTGTCTCTTCTCTCTTTTATTATGGCAGTTCTCAGCTCTAGCGCCATGTGCTTTACAACTCTTCTTGGTAGGTAAGATATATTATGAGGCAGACTAGACCGCACCAGGATCCTCATCCTGCGATCTAACCCTCAAGATATACCCTGCTCAATCCTCTCTAGCTCAACATCTTACAAAAGTAGGTCATACAAAAAAATATTACCTATCAACTCGCTACAACAATTCTCTTTATAATAACGATTAGTCCCTTCTCTAAGACCTATGTATCTCTATTTATACATTTCTGGCTCTTCAACCATTACAATACATTACCAAAACCCTAACCCTTCTGCCATTAGGTCTTCCATGCATGCACGCATGGTGTTCTTCCTTCTAGCTATCACTTTCCTCGTGCATGTCTTCTTTCCCAAAATCACCTTTCTTTCCGCTTTGGCCTACTTCCAACATGTTTACTTGAGGTTTTAAGGGCATCTCATCCCTCCTGGATGGATTTACTACCCTCTGACAAACATCACAAGTCTGGAAATATTCCTTTGCATCTTTAGAAACTGTTGGCCACCATATTCCTACTCGAAATATCTTTTGTGCAATAGTATTTCTTGCATAGTGTCCTCCAACTATTCCTTCATGTGATTCTGCTAAGATGATAGGACATTCCTGTTCCATGACACATCTCCGTATAATATTATGTGCACTTAGTTTATACAAGTGTCCTGCAATAAGTTGGTAATATTCAACTCTAACCACTAAATTATTCTTCTCCGAAATGTTTTATTCCTTTGGGGAAAATCTTGTACTCAAAAATTCAATAATATCGGAAAAGTATTCATCAACAATCTGCACTGAAAAGAGTTGTGCATAAGGAAAATTGTCCTCCAAGTTGCTTGGTTCCTCTCCATTAGTTATCCTAGATAGATGATTTGGCCCAACATTCAATCTTCCAAGTTTTACAATTACCTCAAAATCAAACTCTTGAAATAATAGCAACCATCTACATATTCTCCCTGCCAACTAATCCAGAATTGGATCCAGGAGCTTGATGGGGCTCAGAAAGGCCTAAAAATCAAATTTCTCATAATGTATTAAAAAAAACATGTGTGTAGTCCTCGTCAATACGAACCCAACGCAACTTGAGCGGGCTCAAACATACGTCGTATGCTCCTGATATGGAGATCTGTTTGTTTTTCCAAACAAGCAAAAAATTGATGATTATACAATCCGTATAGTCTGTACAATTCCATGTGCTAGCTAACTATATAGGCCATACAACTGACATGGCAGGCACATTGGATGCTAACATGGTAGCATCTAGAGGTGACATGTGATAGGGTGACTGGGCATATGGATGCATGACATGGATAGGTACAGGGAACCAATCAGGGAGTGACACGTGTCACCCTTGTAGTGGTGACACATGGCACATCCGTACATATGGAATGGTAGGTTCGTACAATCCATACAACATGTGGTGCTGATGTGGCAAGTAGAGTTGATGACTGGGTAGATAGGTAGAAGACAAGTGGATTAACTGACAATCGACACATGGCAAATATCCAGTGAATAAAGTGGTGCCACGTGGACCAAACATGGGCTGAAACGTGGCACCCATTGATTGGTTTATTGTTTGTCAATTTTTTTTGGAGCGCATGAGGTTCAATCACGAAACCCACCACCAGGAAACGATTTCACATAGGCTAGGCTACCAACCCACCTACCAGATGAGACTTAACTGTTATGGACACTGTTAGCACTTTGTAATTTGCCCAATGATTTGGAGGCAGTCACAGAGGCAACATCAAAACCACTTTGAGTCTTTGATCTAGCCCTCCAAGACTCAGAGAGGGATCTCTCTGTTTGATATGGATTTGTTTGAATAGATATTAGGCTAGTTATGCATAACATAGGTTTGTTTATGGATTTTGAATTGGTTTGGTTGAGACATAATAAAGGACAATTGGGATGAATGGATTCAGGTCATGAAATTCAATGGTTTATAGTTCAACATAGGCTGACAACCTTCCTCAAACACTGAGGCAAAATAGGAACCTTGTTCAGCAGGTAAAGGTAGTCTGAAAAAGAAACGAGTTTCACTGTAATAAGGGGCATCTGACAAAGGATGAATTTCTTATGGCATATTTAGAAGAAAGAAAACAAGAGGTAGGCCACCAAATAGGGCATCTGACCAAGGATGAATTCTGGAAGGAAAACCATAGACACATAACAATTTTCAACTACATAAGAGGCACCTAACATGGGTGAATCTCTACATGCAGTTGTAGAAGAATCAACATACAAATCTGATGGCTGAAACAAAGCATATAGCTATGGATGGATTTTGTAACAGGACATAAAAAAAATACATGACGAGTATATTCTATGATGAAAGGAGCACCAAAGGATGAATTCCAATCATAATGCTCTTAGAAATAAGCTGTAAGATACAAATAAAAAAAGAAGAGACATTGTTGAGTAGAAGCGCTATGATGAATCTCAATTCATAAGTAGGCTTGTTGTGTTAAATTAACAAAGAAATGAACATAGTCTTTCTTATATCTACTGGGATTTCCCCACACCCAAAATTTACAGGGCCCATGGAGCTTATTTCACACAGGTCGAACCCCTTCTTATTTCAAAACATGAAGTATTTATACCCATTATTACAATGATCATGTCATCAAATGACTATGATTTCATTCAATCAAATCTAAACTAACAATATTGCACTGCAGAAAAATTGGGATTTCGCCAACACTACACGAATTTCTTTAACTGTGTGTCAATTATCAGTTACTGGTAACATATTTTGATAGATTTTGATGATGATATAGACACCCCTGAGTGGACATCATATATTTATATCATGATATGGTAGGATTTCGTGGAGATCCAGTCGATTTTTCCTTTGCCAGATGTCATCCTGTGGAAACGTTTCCCTCCTCAAATTCTGATAAAGGGGTCCCAATGAGTCTTATATTCTCCCAATATGAGAGGTATGTGTAAAAAAAGGGGAAGGTTTTTTTAAATCAACTAGTTATGAAAACAAACCTCCTTCAGATTTTCTAAATTCGTTTCCAGTTCTCCGAAACACCTCCCGCAATATCGGGACTGTAACAGGAAAAATTGGAATTCTGGGAAAATAGGGCTCGGAGATGGCTTTTATTCTCCTTTCTCATGGTACCTGTACAAAAAATGGCAGAGGTTTTTGTTCTTCATCCCGTTCTTAACAAAAACCTCTTTCATATTTTTAAAATTCATCTCTGTTTTCCCAGAAACGCATTCAGAAAAAGACTGGTCAAAAACGTTGTGAAAACGGAATTTTGGGGAAAGGTGGTAATTCCGGACCCCCCTTGAGGTGGTAAGTGGTTTTAGTGGGGGGGTATGCTGGCTTGTGGAGCTTCCACGTGTTCAAGAGTGGTTTTAGGAAACAAATTCATTTTGGATCCCCCCTCTCGTTAAAATTCGGATGGCAAGGGGGGGTCCATAATTATTATTGGACATTGATTTAATTTTATTTGGGGATGTGTGCATGAAGTTGCGGGTCGGTAGAAACTTAGGATAGTATTTTAGTTTGGTTTTTTTTTTTTAATATTTTTTTATTTTGATTTTTGTTTTATTACATGTTTTAGTTTATTTTAATATTCGTATTTTATATTTTGTTTATTTGTTATGTATTGTATGTGAGATTGTTTTGTGTTTTGTTTTTATTACTTTGTTTTGTTTTAATTTTTATATATTAATTAATGTTAACATTTTAATTCTAATAAACTAACTTAACTACTAACATAATTACTAATTTAATTAATTAACAATTGATTAATTACTAACATGCTAACTCAATTATTAATTAATTAATTAATTAATAATTTATTATTAACAGGTCTAATCTAACTATTAACCTAATGTTTTTATCCTGAGTTTGTTTATTCATG
>CBVK0100189117.1:0-14066 GCA_900067695.1 Picea abies | reverse complement strand
CATGCCACTTCAACTGATGACCGGGTGCCATGTGGTTGCCCATCACTGGGCCACGTGGCATCTCCCCATTCGATGGATTAATTCCACTTGTCAACCATTGACTGGTCCAGTTGTCTGCCACATGTCTGCCCTGTCAGCAAACCTGCCCAATCACCATCAGCCAGAGAGTGCCACATCATCTCCTGCACAGTCAGCATGTTGATGTCATGCTGACATCAACATTGACTTTTTGACCAGTTGACCTTTGACTTTTTACCTGTTTGGGCTTCCAATTAGAACACGATAACTTTCGCATACGGAGCCTTTTTGACAAAGTAAATATACCACCGGAATCAGGAAGACGAGATGGACGCAATGGCGCTAGTTTCGTCGCATTCTGAGCACTTTCATTTTTGAGCATTTTTAAACCCTGTCAAGCTTCTGGATCCGATTTCCGATCCTCGAGCTTATATGTTTTCATATCATCAAACCTCTAATTCAATCAACACATTTATAGGTAGTAAGAGAATGCCCTTTTTCTTTGATTTGATCAGATGTTATGTGTGTTAACACTCTAGTCTTTTGCAGATTCTTTGATTGAACGTTGCATTCCCCTTTCTCTTCTTGCTGGCGATGATACCTGGAAAATATGGAAAATATGCTCAGCGTTTGAGTTAATTCAACACTTTGCTTCTGTAGATTCTGGTGGCTACCTTCAAGTTCTTCATGCATGTGTAAAATGCTCATTATTTCTGTTTGAAAAAATTGATCAAAACCCCAAAACAATCATTATTCCACCATTAAGAAAAAGAGCCTGCAGATGCCATTGTACTTCCATGCTCGTGGCACCATCCTCCTAATCATTTCAAGAGTGTGATGTGCAACCTATTGTGGGATTTCTTTCTCCTTGTGCTTAGCATCAGGAGTGAACATACTGGGTTTTAAAAAAATTCCCTCGAACAACACATTTTTCTCTGCCAAGTAGAAGAAAATATCAGTCCAAACTTTCTCTGCCACTTCAAGGTTTTTATCATTGAAATGGTCTCCATCCAGCAGAATCTTTGGCTCCACAATGGGCACAAGGCCATTGTCCCAAGAAAGGGTAGCATAATGTGCAAGTCCCCAGGAAGATTTGCTTATTTAAGAAAACTGAAAGCAATCTATCTGCTCCTATGAAGAGCTTATTCAGTTGCCTACTCCTACTTCTAACTAAATCTGAAATTTGGTTAAGTAAAGGCGAACTTCCACGGTAACCATTCAAGAAATTTCAAAACTAAGATGAGCATGTCTCTATCACTCATCATTAGATAATGTCTAAAACATATTAGCAGTGATAAAAAATTCTTCAAGAAAGAAAACTCACCCGGGAGTGTTGGTGGGATAATGAAGTTTAAAATTTTCAATTGATTTGAAATATATGATTCCATCAAGGCTGCAACTGGATCTTTAAACATGTACAAATATGGTTTCTCAACAACTGATGGAGAAAAAGGCATCATCAATTTCTGATCTAATCCTTTATGCTCCCCTTTATCATATTCATCACATATGCGAACATCAAGATAGAATCCAAATGGAAAAGATGAAGCTTTCTGTATAGAATTATCAACAATATGGATTTGAAACAGATCCGAAACAACATATCCTCTTTCCTTATCATTATCATCCTATTCATCTAGATTTGAATCAACAGGTTCATCTAAAGCATCCTCGGTAATGAAATCATCAATATTGTCTGGTAGATCTTCTTCATGAGAAGTAGTAATAAAAAGAACTTGAACTTCATCCATATATGTATCTTCATTAATATATCCACTTTCATCCTCCCTACTAGGAGAAACAATATTTTGAATATCTAAATGAAACTCCTCACAATAATGCTCAAACAGAAGTTCCTGAGAAAAATACCTTTTGCAATGCTCGTGGAATACTCTATGAAACTCTTTCAAAGATGAAATACTAGAAGGAGTTAATGAGAAATACTACATACGTGCATCACCCTCCAATGAATAGAAAAACATCTTCATGATCACATCTTCATCATGTATATGTAATTGAGATATGCATTGATGAAATCTGATGAGGTGATCTGAAGGATTATCCTCTTTCGCTTCTCTGAACCGTGGAAGGTAGTCTCCCCAAATATCCATAAAAGGTACTAGATGTGGGAAACCAGGAATCGCAGAAAAGTTAAGAGGTGCAAACCTCCTAGCCAAAAGAGCAGCAAATGCCCTTGACATTTGAAGACAGTGGAGTCACCACTGAATTCGTCCTTCATGAAGTCGCCAGATAGAAGATTACAACCAATATGATGTCCAGCCTTTTTTTATCATTAAAAGCTAGAACTATGTTGTCTCCCAGGGAAGTTGATCTTCAATCTCCTCTCCCCGGCAACGGCGCCAATTTGTTATCACTCCAGGAAACTCTCCTAGGCTATATCTCAAAGATGCCTGGTAACTTAACATTTTTGTAACTATTTTATCTTATAATGGGTGTGGGTCTGCATCAAGATGAATATCTAACTCACTGGATTGTATCACAAGACTGTCTAAGGATATTCAAACAATGCAAGGCCTTCAAGAGCTATTATCAGATAGGTGAATCAAATGTATAAAGAGACTAATCAATTAACCAGAACATGCGTCTATAAAATAATAGATATGATGGGCTAACATATCAGCAATAAATACTTATGATCCTTTGCTTACTAATCAGATAGTGAGATGACAGTCACCAATGGACTATGTAAACATAGATAAAGAACATAATTCAACTCATAAGCATATAACAGAAAGAGAAAAGAAGATCTGACAATAACAGTGAAAGAAGCTTGCAGGCTGAACATATTATAGAAAGAATCTCTATCACAATAGAAGTATAGTTTAGAACTCAAAATCGAACCCTTTTTTCATCAAATGTTCTTAGATTTATAGCCTTTACAAACAGTTTCAAGATCCTCAAAAGATGGATCTGATAACCTCTTCTCCTATCTCAAATTCGAATTTGTGAGGTGGCTGGAAAAAACAGAAATTTCTGGAAATATGTTGCTCAAAGATTTACCCATATCTCTCAAACCAAAACCGTTATGTAAAAAATGGAAGACACTTTTGTATATTGGTTTGTTGTGAGAAAAAACCTCTCTCAATTATTTGATATTCATTTTCGGTTGCCTGGGATCTACATTTCAAAAACATGTGTTAAACAGGGAAATTCTGAGATCCAAAAATTAGGGCTCAAAGATGAATTTGAATCTCCCAAAATATGACATTTGTAGGAAAAATGAGAGAGGTTATTGTTATTTGATGTGTTAGAAACAAAAACCTCCTCCTGTTTCTAAAAACGATTCTTCAGTCGCTCAGAATCATCATTTGAAAATGATGACTCAGCATAGTAAAAAACAGACTTTTCTGCACTTTCGGTGGCTTAGAAGCCCTTCTGGAAAGGCGCTTAGCCACCGAAACCTGAGTTTTGATTTTTTTTAAAGGAAAACCAAATAAAATGTTTTTCAAACTTTATTACAAACCTAAGGCTCTAAAAAATGAACCTTAAAAAATTTAGAAATGCATTTTTCAATGACTTCCTATCACCTAAAATAAACAAATTTGACTGTGCTATTTGAGGAGATAACAATTAGGAATGTTCATCAAGTAGCACAGATTTAGGCTAAACATAGTCATTATATTGAATCTATGTTTCCAGTCTATTTAAGTGGTTACTATACTATTCATTCAAACTTTGTTTGGTTGCACTGATAACAAATTAATGAAATGAGAATTCATATGAGTTTTTAATGATCCTACTTAAACTAATTTATCAAGTAGTTTGAATGTAGATGAGTGGAAAGTATGGAATATAGCTTTAATGATTACGAGGATGATTTAGAGCATTCAACATTTTGGTTGCTTGTTTTGTAAATTATGAAAATAAACTCTTTTTTCATTGCAGTGTACTTGAAATATTTAAGCATTCTGAAAGGTTTTTGGATAACCATATTTTGTATACAAAGTCGGACATTTCATTAGATGCATCGTCATAATCTAATGCAATATTTACAACAATAATTGTTAACTTATAGGAGCTACCATCATGATCAAACTTCGTACCTACAATAAAAGGAGCATTAAAAGAAAAATATGTATGAGGTAAAACACACACTTTAAAAAATATGAAAGAAATATATATACATTTAATATATAAATGGCTCAAAGAAGAGTGCATGAAAATATATATCCAGTTAATACATAAACTCTTCAAAGAAGAGTGCATGTTAAAAGAGGAGGTTGAGGAAGATTCAAATATGGAGGTTGAGATTGAAGAAACAATCAAAATAAGAACCCTACCAAGAAGAAAGCTCTAGGAAAAACATTGGGACTTATTAAACCTAAAGGAACGAATAGTAGTACATAATTGAATGTTAAAAAACCTAATGAACCTAAAGGAATAATAGTATATAGTCTAATGTTGAAAATTTTCATAGTCGAAAGTCCCATTGAAACCTTCCACATGCAATGTTCAAAAATCAAGATGTTTGTAACAGAATTTATTGGTGAACTAAAACTAAGACTAATATATTGGAGTTAAGAGGTAGAGCAATTTTTCAAAAGGGGGATTGCAAAAGAAGAACCAAGCACAATAGTGTTGAAGATAACAACATTGAAGTCACTGAACTTTCATGTGACTATATAGTTGGATCATTTGTAGTAGGATAAAGTGATATCCTATTCTAGCAAAATACTTGATGAGTATAAAGCAAGATTAAAATAATAAATATTGAATTTTTATTTTTATTTTTTTAAATCTAGTAATTTTATTAAAGATGACTCAATCAAATCTCACACACTCTAGACATATATGAATACTTTCAGAAAGATAAGGCTTTCAACCAAAGGTGTTCATAAGGTTTAATAAAAAATTAAAGTATGGAGAAAACCTATAATACTAGCAGAAACATATACACCAAGTACATACGAATGGCCAGATAAAATAAGTGAAGTACTTGCATATTATATGTTTATGGATGTAATGACAAGTTGACAGTTATCATACATCAGATAAACAATAAACGATGAACATAATATTCAGATACAAGTATGATAAGAGAGAATATGAAAGTATGAACAGAGATGGAAAAATAAGCTTATGTCTAATATATATTCAAAAAGTCTGAAGAATACAATAGTAGTGGTCAATTCCCCATAGTCGAACCCCTAGTCTATAAAATCGACGGGCTTTATATCCTTTACAAGAAGTTTCAGATCCTGAGAAATCGGATCTAGAATATTAATAATAGAAAAACTGTTACAAAATATTTCAAACAAAATATGGATCTAGTCCACTTCTAGAACTCGATTTGTCTTCAATCCATTAAGTCTTCGATAGTTGCATGAAAGTCTCTGATGTGTAAATCTATGCCAATCTCTGTCTTTGACAGCTAGACGATCTCAAATTCGAATTTGTGAGGTGGCTGGAAAAGACATAAATCCCTGGAAATATGCTTCTCAAAGATTGACCCGTATCTCTCCAACCAAAGCCGTTTTGTACAAACTGGAAGAGAATTTTGTAGATTGGTTTGTTTTGATAAAAAAAACCTCTCTCAGTTCTTTTAGATTCGTTTTCATTTTCCCAGGATCTGCATTTCAAAACCATGTGTCAAACAGGGAAATTCTGAGATCCGAAAATTAGGGCTCAGAGATGAATTCTATTCTCCTAATATATGACACATATAGGAAAATTGAGAGAGGTTATTGTTCTTTGAAATGTTAGCAACAAAAATCACCACCCGTTTCTCAAAAATATTCTCCAGTCACTCAGAATCATCATTTGAAAATGATGACTCAGCGCAATAAAAACAGACTTTTCTACACTTTCGGTGGCTAAGAGAGCCCCAAATTTCGTGTTTAAGCCACCGAAACCTAAGTTTTGACTTTTTTGAAGGGAAAACCAAATCAAATGTTTTTCAAACTTTATTACATACTTAAAGCTCTCAAAAATTAACCTTAAAAATTTAGAAATGTATTTTTCAATGACTTCCTATCACCTAAAATAAACAAATTTGACTGTGCTATTTGAGGAGATAACAATTAGGAATGTTCATCAAGTAGCACAGATTTAGGCTAAACATAGTCATTATATTGAATCTATGTTTCCAGTCTATTTAAGTGGTTACTATACTATTCATTCAAACTTTGTTTGGTTGCACTGATAACAAATTAATGAAATGAGAATTCATATGAGTTTTTAATGATCCTACTTAAACTAATTTATCAAGTAGTTTGAATGTAGATGAGTGGAAAGTATGGAATATAGCTTTAATGATTACGAGGATGATTTAGAGCATTCAACATTTTGGTTGCTTGTTTTGTAAATTATGAAAATAAACTCTTTTTTCATTGCAGTGTACTTGAAATATTTAAGCATTCTGAAAGGTTTTTGGATAACCATATTTTGTATACAAAGTCGGACATTTCATTAGATGCATCGTCATAATCTAATGCAATATTTACAACAATAATTGTTAACTTATAGGAGCTACCATCATGATCAAACTTCGTACCTACAATAAAAGGAGCATTAAAAGAAAAATATGTATGAGGTAAAACACACACTTTAAAAAATATGAAAGAAATATATATACATTTAATATATAAATGGCTCAAAGAAGAGTGCATGAAAATATATATCCAGTTAATACATAAACTCTTCAAAGAAGAGTGCATGTTAAAAGAGGAGGTTGAGGAAGATTCAAATATGGAGGTTGAGATTGAAGAAACAATCAAAATAAGAACCCTACCAAGAAGAAAGCTCTAGGAAAAACATTGGGACTTATTAAACCTAAAGGAACGAATAGTAGTACATAATTGAATGTTAAAAAACCTAATGAACCTAAAGGAATAATAGTATATAGTCTAATGTTGAAAATTTTCATAGTCGAAAGTCCCATTGAAACCTTCCACATGCAATGTTCAAAAATCAAGATGTTTGTAACAGAATTTATTGGTGAACTAAAACTAAGACTAATATATTGGAGTTAAGAGGTAGAGCAATTTTTCAAAAGGGGGATTGCAAAAGAAGAACCAAGCACAATAGTGTTGAAGATAACAACATTGAAGTCACTGAACTTTCATGTGACTATATAGTTGGATCATTTGTAGTAGGATAAAGTGATATCCTATTCTAGCAAAATACTTGATGAGTATAAAGCAAGATTAAAATAATAAATATTGAATTTTTATTTTTATTTTTTTAAATCTAGTAATTTTATTAAAGAAAATAAAATTACATAAGTAAGCACAATCTTGTTGGAGATAACATCATTGAAGTTATTGAACTTTCATGCGGTTATATATTTGGATCATTTGTGGTAGGATAAAGTGATATTCTATTCTAGCAAAATACAAAATATTAGAAGAGTATAAAGCAAGATTAAAACAATAATTATTGAATCTTTTTTTTTTTTTGAAAAAAAAATATAATAATTTTATTAAAAAAAAGTACCTATAAGTATTCCAAGATAGCTTCTTAAGGGTCTTTTACAAAGAGACTATACATCCTTCCTAAAAGATAACTTATTTAGGGTATTTTTAACCGATTAAGCTATCTTTATTAGAAAGAAAAAACTATTGGTTGCTTTCCAAACACATATCATCTATGTTCTATATACATTAAATAAAAATAAGATACATATAAACTTATGAGGTGTTCAATATCTTAATTTATTGTTTTCAAAAGTCAAAAAACCTTGCACAATCAATGAATTATTTTTTGTTCTCAAGAACTTTGTTAAGGACAAAAGTCCTGGCCCGGACGGGTGGAAGGTGGAATTTTTTCTCTCTCAAGAACTTTGTTAAGGACAAAAGTCCTGGCCCGGACGGGTGGAAGGTGGAATTTTTTCTCCACTTTTTTAATCTAATCAAGGATGACATTATGGAAGTTGTGGAGGAGTCAAGAAGCATTGGATCGATGGTAAGGTATTTAAATGCGACTTTTTTAGTTCTCATACCCAAGGTGGATAAGCCCTCCAGCTTTGGGGATTTCAGACCTATAGCACTATGCAATCCGGCATACAAAATTATCACAAAGACTCTTGCAAATAGACTGAAATTGTTCCTTTCAAAGACTTTATCAATGGATCAGCTTGGGTTCTTAAAAGGTAGGCAAATCTTGGATGTGGTGGGAACAACACAAGAATGCTTACACAACTTTAAAACAAAAAAAAAGCTCTAATCTTGAAGTTGGATCTCCATAAGGAATATGACTGTGTAAACGGGGACTTTCTCTGGATGATATTGTTAAGGATGGGCCTTAGTCTTATGATTACAAACTGGATTATGAGTTGTGTCAATACAACTTCTTTCGCGGTCTTGGTAAATGGTGGGCCTTCCCCTTTCTTCCGAAGTGGTCGAGAGCTATGACAAGGCTACCCCTTATCTACTTTATTGTTCATCTTGGTTATGGAGGGACTTAGCTTAATGCTCAAGCAAGCACAAGTTGAAGGCCAAATTACTGAGATAAAGACTTCAAGACTTATCAAGCTCATTAATTTACTATTTGTGGACGATGTATTGATTATGACCAGAGCACATATATCAGATTCGAAGGAAATTGATTATATTATGTCTCTTTTCTATAAAGCATCGGGACTAGTCATAAACCCACACAAATCTTCTTTTCACTTCTTGGGACTGCAGGAACAGGACTTAGACAACTATAAGGCAATTTTCCCCTTCAATTTTGTGGAGCTAAACATAGGCTTTCATTATCTAGGTTTTTATTTAAAGCCGACAAATTACCGTGTAGAGGATTGGAGATGGCTTATCCAAAAATTTGAATGAAGGATAGGACATTGGTGTCATCGTTGGTTATCTTTGGGCGGAAGGTACGTACTTGTCAAATCAGTGTTAAAGAGCTTTCCTGTGTTCTGGTTGGTTGTAGCAAATTTCCCCATTTTTGTCCTAAACAAAATCAGAAGGTTGATGTTTAATTTCCTGTGGCCGGGTGGTGGGATACAAAAACATGTTCATATTTGTAAGTGGAATGATCTTGCAAAACCAAAAGCCTTTGGAGGTTGGGGTATAAAGAACTTATTCTGGTTTAGTAGGGCATTGGCAACAAACATCTTGTGGTGATGTATGATGAAAGATGGACTATGGCACAAGGTACCAAAGGATAAATATTTACCCTCCACTTTGGCGGTGACTTGGCTAAGAAGCACCTCTGTGAACACAACAAAAGTTTCAAATTCATGGAGAAGCCTCCCAAAATCCTTTCAAGTAGTGCAACAGTGGACATCTTGGAAGCCAGTCTTTAGCATGTCCATAAGACTTGGAGAAGACATAATACTTGGAATGAGAAAGAGTTTTTTTTTATCACAAGGCCTCGGAGATTCTCTCAGATTGAAGGGTTGCCACTAATTATATCAAATAACAGATTGGGGTAGACAAGGTGTAGTTATGGCTCACTAGAAATCAGACTCAGAGTTGGGGTTGGTAGGCACGGAAGAAGCAGAATGGGACAACTTCTGCAGAGCCTTGTATCATGCATGCATTTATTTGACAGACTCCCCGGACGAGTTAATTTGGATGGGAGGAAATGCATCAGGGAACATCACTGCAAAAAATGCCTACTATACCATAGCGAAAAAGATTTGAAATCGCAACGAAAACTAGTGGCACTATTCCCTCTAGAAGTGGGACCTGACACCAAAAATTAAACTCTTTACCTAGTTGTTGTTGGAGGACAGGATTCTCACTTGGGAAAATTTGCAAAAAGGAGGGAACCTTGACTCGGGCTTTTCTGTCCTCTACAAACAAGACTCAGAATCAACCTTACACTTGATGTTGCATTGCAACTTTACCAAATAGCTATGGAAGGAAGTGATAGAAATGCTAAATGTAATTGGTGATTGGACGAGTTTAAATCTGCAAGGATGTTTCAAAAACTGGTGCGGGAGTCGTCCAAGTTGGTTCATGCTACCATCAATAGTTTGCTGGCAGATCTGGTTGGAAAGAAATCTAGTTATTTTTTTAGGAAAGTCAGGGTTCAAAAGTCTTGGTGGTCCACAGGATTCTAGGCTGGATGGATAGGAAGAATACAGGTAACAACAAAAACTACTGGGAAGCCAAAAATTCCTCCTCTATTAAATGAGGGAAGACCAATTGCGTGGTTTGATGGGGCTGCTCAAAGGAGCGGGCAGACTAGTGGAGCAGGAGGAATCATTGAGGTTAATAATCACACAAAGTATAGGGTTCATGCTACCATCAATAGTTTGCTGGCAGATCTGGTTGGAAAGAAATCTAGTTATTTTTTTAGGAAAGTCAGGGTTCAAAAGTCTTGGTGGTCCACAGGATTCTAGGCTGGATGGATAGGAAGAATACAGGTAACAACAAAAACTACTGGGAAGCCAAAAATTCCTCCTCTATTAAATGAGGGAAGACCAATTGCGTGGTTTGATGGGGCTGCTCAAAGGAGCGGGCAGACTAGTGGAGCAGGAGGAATCATTGAGGTTAATAATCACACAAAGTATAGTTGGATGTTGAATTGTGGCCTAGGCTCGAATACCAAAGCCAAACTTTTGGGAGTTTGGGTGTTTTTAACCTTGGCAATCCGTCTACACATTTATGACCTACATGTATTCGGGGATTCAAGGATTATCATAAACTGGCTGAATCAGAAATGTGACCTTCAGGTCATGGCTTTGTTGTTCTGGAAAGAGCTACTGAAGGCCCTCACAAAGGAATTCACTGCCATAGAATTCACCCATACCTATAGAGACTTCAACCAGAGGCGGATGAGCTCTCAAAACACGCCTTGAAGCATCTGGAAGGAAAAATCAATTACCCCTGGATGGAGGACGAACATGTGGGCACAGTTCTGGAATTAAAACTCTATTCATGCATTTTTTTTCCATCCTTTTACAAGCTCTCGGTTTCTCCAGCATGAGCTCCCTGTTGAGGAAGGGGACGGAGATAAATTCTGATGCCTGTCCTATGTAACAAGGTCTGATTAGTCCATTGATGCGTGTCCTATGTAACAAGGTCTGATTATCAGAACAAAATTGGGATACGTATAGTGCAAGTAAAGAATACCTTGATCTGTCCATTTATAATCTTATCCATGGCTTCGACGTCCAATACAGGAGTCTTTCCCGCTTTATTCTTCAGTTCTAGCGGGCCCAACAATGGCCTCTTGATACCATAACGAGCCGTGCTGCCACGCATAAGAGAAACTAGTCCACCCGCCATACTGGAAGCCACTTCATTAGGCAGATTACTATTCTAAATGTGGATCTCCCAAACATTTCTCTTGAGAAGACATGTACCTTTATGCTTTATGCGTCAATAGTTTATGGGCGGGCGATCAGGATAACTTGATAGCCACAAACATCAAGTTAAATAATGAATATAGTCTCCTAGAATTGCCAAGGATAGGGTAGTCGGATCAAGAAGAAGAAGCAATGAGGGATTTAATCAGATTGGAGACCTCTGAAGCCTTGAAAATAGGCAAGCAACAATCGAATAAGAGTGAACGCTCAATGTCCAACTCATGAGGAGATTTTGGGGGTCTTTGTACTCTCTAGAATTGCTCATCACTACATTTGGTTCTCATATCTCAGACTCAACATTAGATTTTATCAAGTTTTATACGTCAACACTCAGGGAAACGAGTGAACATCTTCAATGTGTATATGCCAACTTCTTACATAGAAAAAAAAAAGTTCCTAGAACACTCTTCTCGCTTTAAAAGAAACATTAATACTCTTGTAACATAATCATTGCAAGGGATTTCAATGTAATCCTAAATAACAAAGAGAAAATGGAAGAGAGCGTTATCACAGATCCCTTTCAAGAGAAAATGGGACATCAAGTCAAACAAAGGGAAATTTACTTGGTCGAATAGGAAACTTAGGCCAACACATATAGTAGTGAGGCTTGACCATTTTCAAATTTCCTTCTCTGGGATCACATCATTTCATCAAAAATCATTCCATCAGTAGTCTTTGACCACAAGCCCATTGCTTTGCACATATAAGTTTCTCCTGACTTTGGGTCACTACCACACTACCATTTCATTTCAACCCTCTATGGCTTCAATATCCATGGTTAAATTTTAGAGGCTTCGCAAATCTAGATTGTAGGCTCCCTCATGTTTATTTGGGAACATAAGCTGAAGGAGTTAAGCTAGCACTAAAAAAATGATTAAAGTTATCCTATAGCTCTCTGATAATAGAAAAAAAGAAATTAAAATATCTGCTAGCATCCATTCAAGCACAAATGGAGGTCGAAGATATAACCAATGAAATGAAAAAAATGGAGAATATGACTTTTTGTAAAATTCACAAGGTGCTTAGAGCGAAAGAGGAAATGTGGTGACTCAAATCTCGAAGCTTGTGACGCAAGTTGGGTGACAAAAACATGGCTTTCTTTCACTGACAAGCTAAAGCAAGATTGATGAAAAACAATGTTAAGGAGATAACTGTTGGAAGTAGGCCAAAACGGAAAGAAAAGCTATTTTGGGAAAGACCGCACGCACGAGGGAAGCGACAGCTGGAAGGAAGAGAAGCACATGCACATGCATGGAAGACCTAACAACGTTAGGGTTAAGGTTTTTGCAATGTATTCTAATGGTTGGCGAGCCAACATACGTATAAATATAGATACCTAGGTCTCATAGAGGGGTAGTTGTGTTTTTTTGTTGGTAAGTTGGTTGTGATAGAGAGTCTAGAGGAGGAGTCGTGTTTTGAGAACTAGCGGATGAGATGTAATATTTGATATACGACCTAATGTTGTAAGTTGTTGAGCTGGGGAGGAGTAAGGAGGGTAAATCTTGAGGGTTAGATCGTAGGCGGAGGAGCCTAGTGTGATCTAGTCTTCCTCGTAATAGATCTCAATCCAATTGAGAAGAGTTGTAAAGCGTGGGCGTTGTAGTTTTGGAACTACTATAATCAAAGAGCTAAGAGCCAGATCTTTGTGGACGTAGCCCGGGAGGGGGTGAACCAAAGTAAAACCTATGTTATGTGACTGAATGCATGTGTTTCTTTATTCTCTTCAATAGTTATTGATATGCTAAATGAATGAGTTGTTATATTTTCTGCATAATCGTAAATGACAGTGTATTGCATTAATAAGTTAAAATAAAACTCTCAGCGTACAATCCTCAGATCTCCACTAAATCCTGGGCTGCAAACATGTGAGTATTGCAGCCACCATTAAGACTATCTCGGGTGAGACGATGCAGTGCACTCTGTGCCCTGCGTTGCCTTATGGTTTACCAGGAGGGCCGATAGTTTTACAGGCTTTGTTGGAACCCCGAATAGACATGAACCCTGGTTCAATCAATCATATTATAAACTCGGATAAAAGAATAGTAACCAACAAATGGTTATGTTTTCGTTGGTTGGAACAGTAGAGGATTGAGTAGATGGGATCTGGTGAAGATCTGTTAAAAGATACGTAATATCTGTGGAAGGCGGCTTAAGAGGATACTGAAGTAGACGAGAAGGTGAAACAGAATGAGCCACTAGAAGGGGATGTTGAGACCGTGGAATCCCACAAAAGCAGAGATCGAAAGTTGGCTGAAGACAAAGGAGATAGAGCTTGCGCAGAAAGATAACAGAAACCCTAGAGTAACACCGCGCAAATATCTTGAGAAATACGTGTTTACTGATTTGCATGAAGTCTTTTTCTATGACTTTCCACACTTATTGCAGGAGTGGATACTAAGGTTGAAGGATAACCATGCAATGAACTGGATCCGACAGTTAGAGTGGACCCCAGTACAGATTGAGCAGTTACAATAGGTGAACAACAAATTCACCTGCGCAGTAAATTTTTGGCTCGACTGTATTGTAGCAAGCTTTATAATAGAGTTTGCAGTATATACAACGAAGTCGTACAGTGCAGCGGAGCAAGAGTTTCTACGTGGGCCTCGAGGAAGGTATATTAGATTGATGTATACTTCTATTAAGATATTTTTATACAACAAAGGGGTAATGACAATGGAGTCAGACAGGTAAACTTCCCTACATGCATGAGGGAAGGGGGGAAGCACTAACAGAAAGAAGAGAAATGGAAGGAGGAAAGGATAAGGGA